>JASPKP010002085.1:0-24767 GCA_030674155.1 Stramonita haemastoma
TTGCTCTAAATTTAAAAAAAGAAATTTTTCATTTTTTTTAAAAAAAAAAGGGACCTTGATTGGTCAGCATCCCCCTTTCCAAAAATATTGATTGTTTGTTCAAACCATTGTAAATTTAATTTCCCTTTTTCTTCTCAAATTTAAAAAAGAAATTTTTCAATATTAATAAAATCTGGTGATTATAACAAAAAAGAAACTCAAAAACGGGCCTAGGTTTCTTCAAAAATTATAATTATATGAAATCTTTAACTGTAACATTTATTCTTTCTCTCAAATTTTTATAAAGTTTTTTCGTTTAAAAAAATCAAACAAAAGTAGATTTTCAAAAATGATAACGGGTCAGTCTTTTTCCTGATGGGTATTAAATTTATTTCTTCTCAAATTTTACATAAGTTTATTTCAATTTAACCTAACAAAAAAATCTACAAAAAGTAGATCCCCTCCAAAATAGACACGGATTTTTTTTGTGGTCTTTTAAAGGTATACATATTTTTTTATTTTAAATTTTGCAAAATTTTTTTTTTCCCTTTAATAAAAAATCTACAAAAGTAGATCCCTTAAAAATATCCTGGAATCCGAACAAAGGTAGACAAATTAACATCATTTTTTATCTCTCAAATTTTGCATAAAGTTTTTTTTCAATTTAATAATTTTTTTTTCAATTTAATAATTTTTTTTTTTCAAATTTAATAAAAAAAAATCTACTTTTGTAGATTTCTCAAATTAATTCCGAAGAACCTGAACAAAGGATCAGACTGATAACATCATTTTTTATTTTCTCAAATTTTACAAAAAGTTTTTTCAATTTAAAAAAATCAACAAAAAGTAGTTTTTCTCAAATAAATTGGATGAAATACAGACTAACTAGTAATAATTTATTCTCCAAATTTTTAATATAAAGTTTTTCAGTTTAACGAAAAAAAAAATCTACGAGTAGACTTTCCAAAATGCGTTGTAGTTTGTTGCATTTGAAGTTAAACGAGTTACATTCTTTTATTTCCCAAAAATTTTATACAAATTTTTAAATTTTTAAAAAAATCTACGAAAAGTAGATCTCTCAAAATCTCCCGAATTTTTGTATAGGCTAGATGATAATATTACTTTTATTTTCAAATTTTATATAAAGTTTTTTCAATTTAAAAAAAAAAAAGGATTTTACAAAAAAAGGACTTACATTGTAGAAACCTCTCAAAATACCTGGATTTCCCGACGGCGGCGGTGAACACAATTATTTTTCTCTCTCAATTTTTAAAAATGGGACTTTTCTCTTAAAATTTTTAAAAATATTACAAAAAAAGAACTCTAAAACAAACTTAGAGTCCCCTTGACAAATAATCAATTACAGTGTATTTTGAAATTTGCGTACCTCTTTCTCATCCTCTCAAATTTTGAAAAGAGATTTTCATTTCTATATGGGCTAATAACATGAACAAAAAAAAAAAAAGGGAACCCTAAATAAAATAAGAGCTCCTCCACAAATATAAGTGTGCAAATTAGTTACACCAGCAATACTTATCTCTTCTCTCAAATTTTTTTTAAAAACTTTTTCAAGCTTAAACAAAAAACTCCTCAAAAAATTTTCCATCTATTAACAAAAAATTTTCCATCTATTAAACAAAAAATCCGCAAAAAATAACTTTTTTCCCCAAAAAAACCGCAAAAAAAATAACTTTTCCCTCAAAAATGCAAAAAAAAAATCACTTTTCCCCTCAAAAATAACTTTTTTTCCCGCAAAAGAAAAAATTTCCTCCAAACTTTTTCCCCAAAATTTCCACAAAATAAAACACTAAAAAAATAAGTGTTATCTGTTACTTTGAATTTCGCAAAAAAAACTAAGATCTCGGGTAGGATGAGGCGGCATCAAAATTCTCTAAGAGTCCTTATAAAATACTTTATTAAAAAAGTTTTTAATAAAAAACTCTTTGAGAATTTTGATGCCGGGCCCCATCCTACTGAGATCTTTGTTTTTTTTTCGAAAATTCAAAGTAACAGATAACCGTTATTTTTTTAGTGTTTTTTTTGTGGAAATTTTGGGGGAAAAAGTTTTGGAGGTAATTTTTTTTCTTTTTGCGGGAAAAAAAGTTTTTTTTGAGGGGAAAAAATGATTTTTTTTTTGCATTTTTTGAGGAAAAGTTATTTTTTTGCGGATTTTTTCGGGAAAAAAGTTTTTTTTTTTTGCGGATTTTTTTGTTAATAGATGGAAAATTTTTTGTTAAAAGATGGAAAATTTTTTTGAGGAGTTTTTTTTGTTTAAGCTTGAAAAGTTTTAAAAAAAATTTGAGAGAAGAGATAAGTATTGCTGCGTGAAATATTTTCGGCACTTAATTTGTGGAGGAGTCTCTATTTATTTAAGGTTCCTTTTTTTTTGTTGTTCATGAAATTTTGCGATATAGAAATGAAAAATCTCTTTTCAAAATTTGAGAGGAGAGAAAGAGGGTACGTCAAATTTCAAAATACACTGTAATTGATTATTTGTCAAGGGGACTTAAGTTTGTTTAGAGATTCCTTTTTTTTGTAATATTTTTAAAAAGGTTTTAAGATGAAAAGTTATTTTTAAAAATTGAGAGAGAAAAATAATTAGTGTCCTCCCGCCGTCGGGAAAAAACCAGGTTTTGAGGGTTTTTCTACAATGTAGAGTCCTTTTTTTTAAAATCCTTTTTTTTTGTTAAATTGAAAAAAAAATTTTTTAAAATTTGAGAAATAAAAGAAAAATTATCATCTAGCTCTATACAAAAATTCGGGAGATTTTGAGAGTCTACTTTTGTAGATTTTTTTAAATTGAAAAATCTTGTATAAAATTTGAGAATTAAAAGAATTATACCAGTTTAACTTTCAATACGCAACAAACTAAACGCAAATTTTGGGAAAAAATCTACTCTGTAGATTTTTTTTTTCGTTTAAACTGAAAAAACTTTATATAAAATTTGAGAGAATAAACTTATTACTATTAGTCTGTATTTCATCCATATTTATTTGAGGAAAATCTACTTTTTGTGAATTTTTTAAATTGAAAAAATTTTTATGTAAAATTTGAGAAAATAAAGATGTTATCAGTTGTCCCTTTTTTCCCAGGGTTTTCGGAATTTTTTGAAATCAAACAAAAGTAGATTTTTTTTTATTAAATTGAAAAAAAACTTATTAAATTGAAAAAAAAACTTATTAAATTGAAAAAAACTTTATGCAAAATTTGAAAAAGATAAAAGTGATGTTATTAGTCTACCTTTTTTTCGGGATTACCAGGATTTTTTTAAGAGATCTACTTTTGTAGATTTTTTTATTAAATTGAAAAAAAAAATTATGCAAAATTTAAGTAATAAAAAATATGTATACCTTTAAAAGACGCACAAAAAAAATCCGTGTCTATTTTGAGAGATCTACTTTTTGTAGATTTTTTTGTTAGGTTAAATTGAAATAAACTTATGTAAAATTTGAGAGAGAAATAAATTTAATACCCATCAGGAAAAGACTGACCAGTTTATCATATTTTGAAAATCTACTTTTGTAGATTTTTTAAACTGAAAAAACTTTATAGAAAATTTGAGAGAAAGAATAAATAGTTACAGTTAAAGATACATATAATTTATATATTTTTGAAGAAACTCTAGGCCCGTTTTAGAGTTTCTTTTTTGTTATAATCACCAGATTTTTATTAATATTGAAAAATTTCTTTTTTAAATTTGAGAAGAAAAGGAATTATGTTACAATGGTTTGAACAAACAATCAATATTTTTGGAAAGGGGAGATGCTGAACTCAATCAGAGGTCCCTTTTTTTTTTAAAAAAGATGAAAAATTTCTTTTTTAAATTTGAGAGCAATAGTTTAGTTACTGTACAAGGAAGTAAGCCGCCTTTTTTGGGAGGAAGGATCTGAGAAATCAGAGACTTTTTTTTTTTTACTAAAATAGGTCTTTTTTTAAGATGAAAAATTTCTTTTTACTAAGATAAAAAATTTCTTTTTTAAATTTGAGAAGAATAATAGATCGTTATTCAGTCAAAGACGTTCAGTGTTGGGATCTATTTTGAGAGAGAACTCTGAGAAATCAGATATTTCTTTTTTTCTAAGATGAAAAGTTTCTTTTTTAAATTTGAGAAGAAAATCGGATGGATAGTACGATTTCATAGCTATAGAATCCCATTTTTAGGGGAACTCTAAATTAGAGATCCTTTTTTTGTTATTTTAAAGAGAGTCTTTTACAAGAAGTTAAGATGAAAAATCTCTTTTTAAAATTTGAGTAGAGAAATAAATAATATTGTAAGAGGTCGCGGCGTTAAAAAACCTACGAAGTCTTTTTAGGAGAACTTTGAGTTACTCAGAGTTCTTTTTTTGTTAAGATGAAAAACATCTCTTTTAAATTTGAGTTATCAAATAAAAAAGTAGAAGGTTTATGGTAAAGTTAATGGTGAAATTTTTAACAAGGGACTCTAAAATTTTAGAGATTCCTTTTTTTGTTGTTTTTTTAAAAAGATGAAAAATGGTTCTTTTAAATTTGAGAGAAAAAAAATTAGTTAAGTTCTTTTTAATAATGATACATCAATTTTGTCAGGAAATTCTAATAAATTAGAGGCTCCTTTTTTTCTTAAGATGAAAAATCTCTTTTTTAAAATTTAAAAAAAAAATAAGAAGTGCTCAACTTCAAATTTATTTGTCCTTTCATTTTTTTTAAGAGAGGGATTTCTGAATTTTCAGATATTCCTTTTTTTGTTAAAATTTTTTTAAGATGAAAATTCTCTTTTAAAAAATTGAGAGGAAAAATAAGAGGTGTCGCAATTGCGCTGGATCTGTTCTATTTCTTTGAGAGAGGGATTTCTGAGCTTGTTTAGAATATTCCTTTTTTTATTAAAATGAAAAATTTTTATTTTAAATTTGAGTGGAAAAAAGATAAATTTGTCATAACAGAGTTTTAAAAACATTGGATATCAATTTTTAGAGAAACTTTATTTGATAGAGTTTCTTTTTTGTTAAAAAAGAGATTCTTCTTAATATGAAAAATTTCTCTTTTAAATTTGAGTAAAAAAAATAAGATTACCGATTAAAGTGCATTTTCAACTTTTTAAGGAAACTCTATCTAATAGAGATTCTTTTTTTTTAAAAAAAGATGAAAAATTTCTTTTTTAAATTTGAGAGAAAGAAAATAATAGTAACGATAGCCGACGGTTTATCTCATATTGAGGAAGCCTATATATTTTTCATAGGATCTCTAAATTATTTAGGGATTCTTTTTTGTAAATAAATTTTTTTTTGCTAAAATGAAAACTTTTCTTTTAAATTTGAGCTAAAAAAATCAGATAACTGGGTAGAAGGTAAGTGCGGGAATGAAAACTTAGCTAATTTTTGACAGGAGCTCAAGTGAGATCCTTTTTTTTGTTAAGATAAAACTTTTAAGATGAATATTTTCTTTTTTAAATTTGAGAGGTAATTAAATAATTATGTATTCGGTAGTAACACATCAAAGTATGTTTTTTGAGGATCACTAAATTGTTTAGAGATCCTTTTTTTGTTGTTTTTAAATAAAAAGAGGTTTTAAGATGAAAATACTCTCTTTTAAATTTGAGAAGTAAAATAAAAAGTAAGCGCGTAACTTTGATCCATTAATCAGACGTTTTTTGAAGGAAGGAGACACTGACCTTAATCAGTAATCTTCTTCTTTTTTATTAAGCTGAAAGTTCTTTTTTTATTAAGCTGAAAGTTCTTTTTTTTAAATTTGAGTAGAAAAAATAAATAATAGAGGTTACATGTATATATACGAAAGCAACATACAAATTTTTATGAGATTTCTAAGAAATCTTTTTTTGTTAATAGATCCTCTTTTTTATTAAGCTGAAAGTTCTCTTTTTTATTAAGCTGAAAGTTCTTTTTTTTAAATTTGAGAGTAAAAGAAACAGTTACCACCGATGTTGTTCTTCATTGTCTTCATCATTTTTTAAGAGGGACATCTAAGAAATTAGATGTTCTTTTTTTTTTAATTAAGATGAAAGTTATCTTTTTTAAATTTGAGAGTTTTATCTTTGACAAAAAGAACCTATAACTTCCGAGAGGCCTTACTCTCAGAAGTTATAAGCTCTTTTTTGTTAAGTTGAAAATTCTCCTTTTTAAATTTGAGAAAAAAATAGATAGTACTGAAATGATTTCATGATTACGGTTCTCTGAGAAGGAGAACTATTTTTACGAGGAGCTCTGAATTTCGGGGCTTCTTTTTTGTTGATGTTAAGATGTGAAAATTTTCTTTTTTAAATTTGAGAAAAAAGAAGAAAAGTTATCAATGACACCTGGTTTCGTTCAGTACGATTTTTGTAAAGGAATTCTGAGAAATCAGAGACCTTTTTTTATTGTTAAATAAAAGTTTTAAGATGAAAAGCTTCTTTTTTAAATTTGAGAAGAAGAACGAATAGTTGATGATACAAAGTTGATCGTAAACATACTTTGAATCTATTTTTGAGGGAACTCTTTCTTTAGAGATCCTTTTTTTTGTTAAGATGAAAAATTTCTTTTTTAAATTTGAGAGAAAGAAAGTAATGTGTACTCATCTTATCTTGAGGATAAGTCTTTATATTTTTATAGGATTTCTAAATTACTTAGAGATTCTTTTTTTTTGTTAAATAAAAGAGATGAAAAATACTTTTTTTAAATTTGAGAAGAGAAATAAATAGTTGATGTATAAAGTCGATTGAAATACATACTTTTGGATCGCTATTTTTCAAGGAACTCAAATGTCTTTGAGCTCCTTTTTTTGTTATATTTTAAAAAGCTGAAAACTTTTCTTTTTAAAATTGAGAAGAAGAAAAAAGGATAAGAAGGTGACGTTGTGTCTCTACGTCAGAATTTTGAGAGGGGGACTCTGAGAAATCAGAGATTCCTTTTTTTATTGTTTTTAAATAAAAGCGGTTAAGATGAAAAGTTTCTTTTTTAAATTTGAGAAGAAAATATATAGTTACCTGTCCACTACTAACTGATTTTCATGCTGGATTTTGAGAGGGCTCTAAATTAGAGATCCTTTTTTTATCGTTTTTTGAAATAAAAGTTTTAAGATGAAAAGCTTATTTTTTAAATTTGAGAAAGAAAACAGATGATTGAAGTATTCATCTCAGGTCTTTTTGAGAGGAACTCTGAATTATTTAGAGCTCCTTTTTTATCGTTTTTTGAAATAAAGTTTTAAGATGAAAAGTTTTAAGATGAAAAGTTTCTTTTTTAAATTTGAGAAAAAATAATAAGTAATTAACACATCTTGTGACGTATTCAAACGAGAGATTTTGGGAAAGGAACTTTGAGAAATCATAGGTCCTTTTTTTGTTAAATAAAAAGTTTTAAGCTGAAAAAATTTTTTTTTAAATTTGAGATAAATGGATAATATTGTAGTAATCAGGAGCTTTCAACCAAGCTGGTTAATTTTAAGAGAGGAACTTTGAAAATTCATAGGTCCTTTTTTTGTTAAAATGAAAAGACTTTAGATAAAATTTGATGAAAGAAATATATACTTACCTACTGTGTATTGTTTAGTATCACGTATTTTGAGAGATCTACTTTTGTAGATTTTTTTTGTTAAAATGAAAAGACTTTAGATAAAATTTGATGAAAGAAATATATACTTACTTATTATATTTTCTTGCTGTTTGATATCACGTATTTTGAGAGATCTACTTTTGTAGATTTTTTTTCGTTTAAAATGAAAAGACTTTATATAAAATTTGATGAAAGAAATATATACGTACAATCTTGTTTGTACTGTGTGATATCACGTATTTTGAGAGATCTACTTTTGTAGATTTTTTTTTTGTTAAATTGAAACTTCTCTGTAAAAAATTTGATGAAAGAATGTATAAATTAGGTCTAAATCTTCACATTATTAACATCACGTATTTTGAGAGATCTACTTTTGTAGATTTTTTTTTTGTTAAATTGAAACTTCTCTATAAAAAATTTGATGAAAGAATGTATGAATTAGGGTTACCTCTTTACATTAAGAATTGCACGTATTTGAGAGATCTACTTTTTGTAGATTTTTTTGAAAAATTTCTTTTCTAAAATTGAGATGAAAATAAATAAGTATCGCTGAAGAAATCTTAACAGATCCGAACTTTTTTAAAGAATTCTAACTATTTAGAATTCTTTTTTTCTTTCGTTAAGATGAAAACTTTCTTTTTTAAATTTGAGAGAAATAAAAATAAATGAAGGTAAGTCCCAGAAGTAGATTCGGCTAATTTTGTCAGGAACTGTATTAATTTTACAGCTTCCTTTTTTGTTATTTTTTGACGAGTAAAAATTTTCGAGATAATTTTTTAAGATGAAAATTCTCTTTTTAAAATTGAGAAGTAAAAAAAAAGAGTAGGTTGATATTCACTAAAAAGTTACGGTTCTATTTTTAGGAGGGATCTCTGAGTTTACTTAGAGTATCCTTTTTTGTTATTTTTTTAAAATGAAAAATTTCTTTTTAAATTTGAGTGGAAAAAAGTATAGTTGTCAGACAGAAGTCTATATCCATTTGGATAATTTTTAAGGAAATCTCTACTGTAGAGATTTCTTTTTTTTTTAAACAACAAATTTTAAATATGAAAAAAAATTACTTTTAAATTTGAGTAAAATTAAAAAATTTAACAATATAGCCTTTTGAAAATTTTTAGCAAAGGAACACTAATTTGGTAGATGTTTCTTTTTTTTATTGAGCACTGAGAAATCAGATGTTCTTTTTTGTTAAATTTTTGTTTCAAGATGAAAAATCACTTTTTAAAATTTGAGAGAAAAAAAGTAATTGTTGAAAAGTTGACATTACCGCAAATTTTTAAGAGATCTCTAGGTTTTTTAGAGATTTTTTTGTTAAGAAATTTTCATCTTGAAAAATCACTTTTTAAAATTTGAGATAATAAAGTAGTAGTATTGTTCTTGTTCTCGATGTCGGAATTTATTCTTTGAGATCTCTAATTTTAGAGATTTTTTTGATAAGAAATTTTCATCTTGAAAAATCACTTTTTAAAATTTGAGATAATAAAAATAGTATTGTTGTTATTAATCGGATATCGATCCTGTATTTCTTTGAAAGATCTCTAATTTTAGAGATTTTTTTGATATAATACTTTTCTGAAAAAATTCTTAAGATGAAAATTCTTTTTTTAAAATTTGAGAAGGGAAAAATAATAGTGCTGTACGCTGTTGATTTACCTGAATCCAATTTTTAAAGATCTCTATTACTAGAGATTTTTTTTGATATAATGCTTTTTTGATATAATGCTTTTTTGAAAAAAAACTCTTAAGATAAAAAATTACTTTTTAAAAATTGAGAGAAAAAAAAATAAGGGCGAATGGTTTCGGCATCCCGTAACTTTTTTAGGAGATCTCTAAATTTTTAGAGATTTTTTTTGTTAAAATGAAAAAGATCTTTATGTAAATTTGAGAAATAAATAGTTAAGGTATTCTCACAACAAGAAAAAATAGTTGCTATATTTTTGGGGGATCTCTACTGTTTGTAGAAATCCTTTTTTTTTTGTTAAAATGAAAAGAGCTTTTTATAAATTTGAGAAATAAATAGTTAGTTATTACAACAAAGAAAGTACGTTACAAATATTTTTGGAGGATCTCTACCGTTTGTAGAAATCCTTTTTTTGTTAAAATGAAAAGAGCTTTTGTAAAATTTGAGAGATAAATAAGATAAGTGCATACATCACTGTTAAGTGAATAATTTCTCTAAAGAGTCTCTACATTTTGTGGGATTCTTTTTTGTTAAAATGAAAAAGAACTTTATATAAATTTGAGTAGGAAAAAAGAAAATTGCCCTAACATCAAGACCGTAATTTTAGAGAATCTTCAATAACATGAAGATTTTTTTTTGTTAAAAATGAAGAAGTTTTATGATAAAATTGAGAGAGAAATTAGTAAGTGTCACCGCAACACTTAATTAATTTTTAAGAGGAACTTCTATGTTTTTATAGAGGTTCTTTTTTTATTAAAATAATTTATCGAAAATGAAAATTATTTATTGAAAAATTTGAGAGATAAATTAAATAATTACTAAAACGAAACGAACAAAACCCGGAACTTCCATTTTTAAGAGGACCTCTATTGCAGGATCCTTTTTTTGTTAAAAAATGAAAAAAGTTTTATAGAAAATTTAAGAATAATAATATTACTGAGAAGAAAGGGAAATTTATGTGAGAAGGATTCTCTAAAATTTAGAGTTTCCTTTTTTTTTTTTCAAGTTATTATTAATATGAAATTAGACCGCACTAAAATTTAAATAAAACCAAATTAAAAACTGAAAAAAATTAGTAAGAGTACGGCGAAGTACTTTAAAAAAAGTATTTCGCAGTCTTTTCGTATTTTCAACATGTATCCCATTACACTCTTTTTATATGTTTACAAAGATCTGCATTTTCTAGAGAAACTCATAGAAGAATATGACGGACCCAACGAGAACTTTTCTCTCTTCCAGCTCAAAGAAGGCAAAGACAATTTGATAACTTCAATGTTATCGATCTCTCTCGCTGAAAGCAAAGTCGACTACCAACATTTACGTGAGTATCTCAAGAAAAAAATGGAGACAGTAGAAACACCTCACTACATCATGGGAGCATGGGGATTGAGCAAAGGTCATGCAGGACTCGCTCCCATTGAAAAGGAGATAATCACAAGTTTAGAGTGTCCATACAAACTCTATTCCAAAGAGAGTTTGTCTGACGAACATCACGCCTCAGATTCTGTTCTCATTCACTTTCTTCCTCTGAGTACTTGGGCTCTTGCCACTGATTTTAACCGTATATGGAGTTCAGAATGGGAAAAGTACAAGTCCATTTCTAAGCATCATATCAACACTGTTCATGTGATTCCCAGTGCGCCACAGAAAGTCAAAGCTTTCCGAAAGCGAAAGCGAAAACACAATACCTCCTGAACTTCTCACATTTTCAGCTGCCAACCTTCTAATTTTACCAGGTAAGATTTTCTTTTAGGGGAGGGAGAAAGAGTGTTGTATGAATGTGTATGTAAATATCATTGTTATATAAATTATTTAACCAAGAATTTGTTATTTAACCAAGAATTTGTTATTTAACCAAGAATTTGTTATTTAACTAAGAATGACATTTAATCAAGTTTTTGGCGGGAAAGTTGCAATATTGTAAATAAAAATAAATAGGCATGGATCCTTTTATTTAATCAGAAAAACTAGATAGTTTATTTAGTAGATTTTCTTTTAGAATTAGTTTAGTTAGGTTTTTTTGAAAGTATAAATTTTAAGTGAAGAATAAATAAAAATGAATTCGGTTCATATTAATAAGCGGTTGTACATCAAAACAAAGTCATCCGCACTCTTTCGTAGTTAGATAATTTTTCTAGAAAATCGCTTCATTTTTGGAAATATAATTCAAAATTATTAGAAGTCCATAACGAAATCTAGGGTTAAAAATTCTCTTAGAGTGTAAATTTGTTAAGTGCAAAATTTTTCCTTTTCGAATTCTTGAAAGATGGAACAAGCTGCGACAATCAGAAATAGGCTGCCTCAACAAAAAAAAGAAGAACCGGCAAAAAAGGAAGGAGAAAAAGAAGCTACTTCCAAAGAAGCTACACCCAAAGAAGCTGCACCAAAAAAGGTTTCATTCAAAGAAGCCTTTAAAAAAGCATTAATGGGGAGAGCTGCGGAAACAACAGTTTTCTGCGATACATGCTTCATTTTCATCATGATTACAGGAATCTGCTGCTTTATAGTTGCAGTCCTTGCACTTTTCGTAGTTTTGATTCTAACCTATAAGTTCGGGTAACATGGACTCCCGGCTGAGAGAAAACGCTACTTCCTGGTGCACCTCTAGTGTGGAAAAATGTCTTGTCTGTTATTGTCCTGTTTTGTGGGTCTGTTTTGTACGTCCTGTCTTGTGCGTCTTGTTTTCTGAAGAAGAAGAAGCTTTTAAATATGAAGGACATAGCATTACTGCATAAGCAAAATTAATCTGAGGTCGTTTTCATTATGTTATAATATTTTATTTTCGGTTAACACGCCAATGAAAGTATGTAACATGTAATTTTCCTCTCCGTTATACATATCCATCTTGCAAAGGTGAAATTACAACCATATTAATCAATCGAATTTATATAGCCTATATTACAAGACATCTTAGGATACCAAATATGTATACCCTATTACTCGGAAAAGATATATAACATAAGTTCTTGCGACTTTATTTTGTCACTATTTAATCAATCCACTACACCGTATCTGTTTTGCCAAAAAACAAAGAAGCTAAGTTTATATATCTTGCACAAAGACAAATAGTAAATGATGAGGTATTCAAAATAATTGCGAAACAACATTTTAAGACTATGCAAGTTTGAGTAAGCATGTATATTTTCCAATACCAAGCGTATCAATGTAATCAATGTAATCAATGTAATCAATGTAAGCGAAATAATCAATCAATCAATTAATATTACTCCCCATATTTAATCAAGAGCCCAGTATTTCTGTATCTCTAGCTAGGTAATTCTTTATTTTAACTGTTTATTTTAATAGTTAGTTAGGAACATTTTTTTTGTAATTTGGTGGATTTTAAAAATAATAAATATGAAATCTTTGAAAAAATGATTTTAAGTTTAACATAAAAAAAAATGAAGTAAAATTTATTAAGTACTTCGTTCTACTTTCGAAAAGTTTCCACATTTTTCAAGTTTCAGTAAGTACAAACAGATGTCTTTCGTCTACAAATCCAGGAAAAGCTCCCATGACCAGAACTTTTCATCTGATGAAGATACAATTCCAAAACTGCCTGAGAGGACAGTGTGCGATACTTGCTGCCTAAGCTTTTGGTTCAGCATTGCTGTCTTTTTCTCCATCTTCTTCACAGTTATCATTCTAGGGCTTGTCTATGAAGTGTTGTGCATAAAAGATCTTCGGAGCAGATGAATGCTAAAGTCCCCATTCTGTCCGTTGTATGAATGAGTGTTCTTGTTTGTTTTGTTTTGTTTTGCTTTACTTTGCTTAAATATTATATAATCAAGATTTGTCGTATTTAACAATCAAGATTTTGCTTTACTTTGTAATATAATATAATCAAGATTTTGCTTTACTTTGTAGTGTGTGTAATCAAGATTTTCACTTTGTAATAAATATAATCAAGATTTTGTTTCTCTGTCTGAATAAATTTAGTTAGTATTAATGGGAAGGTTTTCTCTCTATCTAGGTTAGGTCTTTTTTTGTGAATATTTAATTTTAAGAGTATTGAAAGTTCGTTAAATAAAAAAAACTAAATTTTAAGAAAAATTAAATAAAAATTGAAATGGAAATATTTTAGTACTGTGAGCCGTCTGAAGGAAAATTTGACGATACAACTTGTTCTAAAGGTTTTCTTTCGCAACTCGCAACGCATTTTTTCTCTACATCATGTCTTCCAAAGAGATTTTGGTGCTGATGGTGTATCGACCCATGCGATACGTGCACCTTCTTCTCGATAGACTCGATTCCTTTGAGAAGATATCTCAATTCACTGCTATGATCCAGTATCAAGGCAAACTAGTTGCCACTTATGTGAATATTGAACTCAAAAATGCTGAGGATACTGAGAAGTTCAGATCCAACTTTCTCGATGAACTGGGAAGGAATGGAGTTCAACAGTACTACACCTGTATTCTGAAGTCTGCTGACGAGGAGTCTGTGAAAATGAAGGAAACATCAGTCATCAGAAGTCTGGACTGCCCCTTCAGTTTCTTACCCTCGAAGCTGATCGGTGGAGCCACATTCCTCAACAAAGAGCAGTTCGTGTTCCAACACACACTGTCTCCCCAGGAATATCGGGATGTACTACACTTCAAGTCTGGGTTCCACATCGTCTCCAGAGTACGCGAGGTCTCTGAAGCTGAGAGCAAAGCCAGCCAATCTTCCACCAAACCTGTGTGGGGAAAGGGATCAACAAACATACTGGAACTGCCCTCAAACTTCGACGGAGTCCTGATGACCACCTTCGAACCCTGTTTCGAGGGGCCGAAGATCAGTGAGTACGGCGAGACAGGAGTCTTCCAAGACCCCTTCCCAGACACAGTGAAAGATGCCAGCAAGGAGCAGCTAACTAGTGAGGAGAAGTCTGACCTGGAGAAGGAAGCTGAAAAGGAGAGGTATGGTGAATTCATCATAAAATCAGATGACTCACCAGAACAATCTGGAGGAGAAGATGATCCTGAGAAACCAGCCTCCCGTGAGGAACCCGCCTCTCTCGAGGAACAACCAGCTTCTCTCGTTCCGTCAAAAGGAGCTGACTCTGATGAGAAACTAGGTCTGTACGGCCTGGAAGAGCAGTCTGGAGTCAGCAAGATGCTGGAATCAGTCAAGGGTATGATCACGTCCCCCCTCACACTGCTGATGGGTAACCCTGAGGAAACCCCTCCCTCCAGCAAGCAGTCTGATGAAGAAACACCTGAAATCTCTGAGCTGCCAGCATCTCCAAGACACCAGCATCTCCCAAGACACCAGCGTCTCCCAAGGCACCAGCGTCTCCCAAGAAACTGACCCAGCCCAAGAAACTGTCTTCATCCAAGAAACCAGATCTACCCAAGAAACCGGAACTGCCCAAGAAACCAGGAGCATCTCCTCCCATCAAATCCTCATCCCAGCAGCTGTCACCCAGCAATCCGCTGAAGGACAAGGCCCTCTCCCTACCAAAGAAACTCGTGACTGAAATGGACACCGACCCAGAACCCATCCTGACAACACTCACCCTACAGGACATGGAAGTCACTCTGCAAGACTCAGAACCTGAAGAGCTGGTCAGCGTAAACACTGCTACACTCCTCAAGCCCACCAGCAAAGGAGCTTCGAGGCCCACTCCGGGCTCAGATGAAGCAGTATCCTCAGATGAAGACTACCCCTCCCCGCCTAAGATGGCCACTACCCAGAAACTGCCTGAAGGAAAATTTGGTGATCTCAAGAAAGAAAGTGGCTTCACCAAAATCACTGTGACCCCAGATGCTGACACTCTCAACGCTTGAATCCCCCACATCCTGCTGAATCGTTCTGTTGTTTGTTGAAATCCGTCATTCTGCTGAAATCTGTTTGTTTGTTTGTTTTGTTCGTTTATCTACATAAACCAAAAATCATGTAAACTATAAAATGTCAGGAACTTATTGACAAAATAAAACCAATTACAAAAAAAATAATTAAAAAAACAAAAAAACCAAAAAAAATCATTATAATCAATCTTCATCTATTTTGATCCATCTTTGTTTATTTTAATCAATCTTTGACTATTTTAATTAATCTTTGACCATTTTAATCAATCTTTGACTATTTTAATCAGTCTTTGTCTATTTTAATCAATCTTTAACTATTTTGATCAATCTTTGACTATTTTAATCAGTCTTTGTCTATTTTAATCAATCTTCGTTTATTTCAAATGATCTTCGTCTATTTAATCAATCTTCATTTATTTTCAAATGATCTTCGTCTATTTAATCAATCTTCAACTATTTAATCAATCTTTATTTATAATCAAGAAGTCACGTTCAATTATAGTAATGAAGCAAAAAAAGACACCAACATATTTTATTCGTGTTGTTCTAAGAAATTATTACGTATTGTAAGTAAGAGACAACCACCACTAATTAACCAAGAAATTATTGTGTTGGTAACTAAAAAAATAACGGCCATACTATTAATCAAGAAATTGTTGCATTTTACGGTTAAGAGAGCTATTATTTAATCAAGAAGATGAGTGTGTTTGTAAATAAAAAAACATAAAAGAGCCACTATATTTAACCAAGAAATTATTTTCGTTTTATAAATAACGAGACTCCTCCATTATATTTAATCAAGAGATTATTATATGAATGAATGTTAAGTCATCGCCCTATTTAATCAAGAGAGAATTGTATTTATAAATGTATGTACATGTTATAATATAAGCAAATCCCATGATTATTTAATCAAGAATCATTGTTGTATTTAATCAATAATCATTGTTGTATTTAATCATTGATGTATTTAATCAAGAATCATTGTTGTATTTAATCAGAATCAATGTTGTATTTAATCAGAATTACGTATGTATTAAATTCCCTGTATTTCTCCCTATCTAGATTAGTTCATTAGTTAATTTTTATTTATTAGTTAGGTCTTTTTTTGTTAAGTTTTTTTTTGTTAGGACTTTTTGCGGTTTTTGTTAGGTAAAATTTAAGTTCTAATAAAGAAAAACTGAAAATATATTATTTATAATGCGGTAGTTGTGTGTAGACTACAGTAAATTTCTACAAAATCATGAAAATCCAAGCTGTGTTTCTTCTTGTGCATAAACCTCGAAGATATGTAAAAAGGATCATGAAAAAACATCTGAAATCTAAGGCACGCAGCTGTTTTCATCTTTTTAAAGAAAATAATAATTTAACAACTGTGGTTGCTCTTTTCATCGCTAGACAGCAAATGCAGAGTCATGATTTTTGGAATGAAATCCTGGAACCGATGCAGAGAAGAAAAATTCCAAATCCTTTTAGTGAGAACTAAATATCTGTGTTTATTGAAATAAATTAGAGATGAAAATTTAAAAAAACAAAGTCTAAAAATGAAAATTCAAAAAAAAAAAAATTAAGTTAAAATTAAATAAAAATTGAAGAATTTTTTGAGATGTACGACGGTTGTACTTCTGACAAGTAAGATCGCAAATCCTCTACTCATCATGAAAGTCTCCGATGACCTCTGCGTGATTGTGTACAGACCTGTGAAGTTTCTGAAAGACTTTATGAAACTACACCTGCAAGATCATGAATACTTATTGTTCATGTCGTGCACCAGCAACAGGCTGTTGGGATCTGGAATGGTCATCTCGTTCTCAGAGGAGACCGAGGAGAAAGATGGCATGACCTACATGAAGTTCAAGGACCTGCTTCTGAGTCATTTCGAGAAAGAAGGTGTTGTACACTTCATCCTCGGTGTCTTTCCAAACAACAACGACGTGTTTTGTGGGTTTGAAGTTCTCGATCCAGAATCGGTCATCAAAGCGAAGACTGTCCCTACAGCTTTCACACTGTGGAGGAAGTGACAGAGGAAAAACTGTATCGGAAGCCCAAGTTCGCACGGCAGTTAAACCGGATGATGTCTCTGGTTACCGACGCCTCTTGTCTCTCAAAGATAGAGGCGGCCCTCTACTCTGACATCTCCAAGCATCCTGTCCCTGATTGCGTCATTGCCAAAGCTTCGTTGGTGGGCTGTGGGCATTTATCCCCACAGAACCAGTGCTTCCTCTTCTCTCAGCCAGGCATTGACCTCAGTCCTCACCATCAAAAGGTTGACCTCAGAACACATGTTCCTGCTTCCAAAGTGTTCCCTCTCCCTTCCCGTGTGAAGAAAGTCTGAACTGAGAAACTGTGTGTGTGTGTGTATGGTATGCAGAATTTCATGTGTGTAGAATTTATGTTTGTGTAGATTTTCATGTGTGTATAGAATTTTATGTATTAGTAATAACATGTTGTTGTATTTAATCAAGAATTTGTGCATTTATTTAATCAAGAATTTTGCCACATTTTATTAAGAATTTTGCATGTTTATTTCAGAATTTGTGTATTTAATCAGGAATTGTGTGTATTTAATCAAGAATTGTGTATTTAATCAAGAATTGTGTGTATTTAATCAAGAATTGTGTATTTAATCAAGAATTGTGTATTTAATCAAGAATTGTGTATTTAATCAGGAATTGTGTATTTAATCATGAATTGTGTATTTAATCATGAATTGTGTATTTAATCATGAATTGTGTATTTAATCAGGAATTTGTGTGTATGTATGTTATATATCTTTATCTCCCATCTATTTAGTCTAGATTTAGCTAGTTAGCAAAAAAAGTTAGTTAGTAAAAAACAGTTAGTTAGTAAAAAAAAAAGACAGTTAGTTTAGCTAGTTAGTTAGTTAGGGTCTTTTTTTGTTTAATTTTTTCTCCAGAAACAAACTATTCAAGAAAGAACATAGATTTAGACTCATTAAAGATTACAATTTTGAGAAAAAACAAAAATTAAGTTTAAATAAACAAAAAATTGAAACAAATTATTTAAAGTGCTGCGGTTTTCTTTATTTAAGAATGCCGCAATATTTCTTTTACTATGGCAACAAGAATTCTGTCTCTTATAGCTTATCATCCTCAAGAAATGGTAGATAATCTTATTCATCGTTTTATGCCAGACTTTTTCATTGGATTAATTTATACCTTTCCGTTATCTGAAAATATAACCTTAATTCGTGTTTCAATTGATCGTACAATTCACACAAGTGAGGAAGATATTTGGAGATTTCTTATGACCCCTTTTTATCGGGCAAATGTTCAATTCACACATATTAAAAATTAGAAAAGTAAATTTTAAGTGGAACTGAAAAAAAAAAATGAAGCAAAATAATTACAGTGAGGCAGTTGTATAACTGCATGATTTTCCATCATGGGCGTCTTGAAAGCTGATCGTGTGCCATCCCGTGAAGAAGACGTATCTGATGATATGGAGGTAGTCGCGTATCCTGAGGAAGAAGACTCTGAAGACGAAAAGCCTGAAGAAGAGCCTGAAGGAGAAAAGCCTGAAGAAGAGCCTGAAGCAGAAGAGCCTGAAGGAGAAAAGCCTGCAGAGAAAGAGCCTGCAGAGAAAGAGCCTGAAGAAGAAGAGCCTGAAGAAAGGGATATTCCTCTTAGTGAATATCGCGGAAGTGTCGGAATGTCTGAGGAGGAGTTTATTGAAATGTGTGAGTATCTGGAGCAGTTTTGTCCTCAGGAATCGCTGTCAGATCCGAGATTGGATGAGATCGAGGAATCTCTGAAAGAACAAGATCAGATGCCAGAGGAGGAAGAATCAGACGACAGTGGAATCGATGAATATTTCGCGGCTCTTCTGAGAAAGGACGAGGAAGAGGAAGCAAGAAGAGCAGCTGATGGCGTCTCTGATTTGGAGGAACAGACTGATTCGGAGGCCGAGGAACCAGAGTTGTAGTTGTGTCTGCCTGCTGAATGAACGTTGTTTGATGGAAGGTTGTTTGATTGAATGTTGTTTGATTGAATGTTGTTTGATTAAATAAATGTTATTTAAATAAACTGTGGAGTGAAAGTGTTTTCTTCTGTTATATGTTTTGATATTTAATCAAGAAAATTATGTAATTTGAAATGATGTGATATTTAATCGAGAAATGATGTGATATTTAATCGAGAAATGATGTGATATTTTAATCAAGAAAATTGTGTAATTTGAAATGATGTGATATTTAATCAAGAAATAATGTGATATTTAATCAAGAAATGTTTTGTAATTTAATCAAGGAATGTTTTGTTATTTATGAAATGTTGTATATATATGCAATTATGTATGTATTCAGAAAATTTATATTATTAGTTAGAAAATTTATTTTAGCTTTGTATTTAGTTAGGGTTTTTTTGTTATAAATCAATATCGAAAAATCTAAATTTTAAGTAAATATTAAGTAAAAACTGAAAATTTATTATTTTAGTGCGGAGGTTATACTTTTCTTACCTTCGATTTTTCTGAGATATCACGATGGAACAATCATATTCTTGCATGATTCTGGTCTATCGTCCTGTGGAAATGATGAAGATCATGATGGAAGGAACTGATCTTCCACTAAGTTCCTATGTTCTTCTTCAATTCACAGCTGGACAAGAAATGCTAGGTACGATGATCATCGCATCTTTCTATTTCTGGGAACGTACAAAGATTCACATCTTCAAAAACAGCATTCTTGAGTTCTTGGGCGAACTGGACATTCCCCACTTCTATTTTGTTGACTGGGAGGTGAAACCAAATCCCGACAGAATGGAACCAAAATTCTCAACAGAAATCGAAAGCTTCGAAAGTCCATTCAAAGTCGGTACAAAGAGTAATATGATGTCTACAAAGTGCATAGTTCCTGATTCCTCACTGAGCTTCAAAATAGCCAAAGAATACTGGGTGGGGTTTCGTACCGACAGAATCCAACCATCTGAACGCGAGAACTACCACGATGTTACCAAACATCCAAAAGTGCTTTTCACTTCCGTGCCATTCTATTTTCCTGGTGTTTTACCATCTGAAAAACCAGAGGTGGAATGCACAATGTTCGCTCACTACTCCCTTTGGGAAATCTATTCTGACAACCATGATGATGATGATGATGAATTCATCCTTTCTCTTGCAAGCTTCTGAAGCCTCCAATTTCCTGTTTTAAAGATGTGCCTTTATATATAATCAGAAATGTTGGTTTTATACTAATTAGAGATGCTGCTCCTATATTAATCAGAAATGATGGTTCTAATTAATCAGAGATGTTGGTCTATATTAATCAGAAATGCTGGTTCTAAATTAATCAGAGATGCTGCTCCTATATTAATCAGAGATATTGATTTCATATTATATTAATCAGAGATGTTGTTTATTTTGATAAACTAATCTATACTTTTTTATTTTAAGTATTTAGAGTAGGATTTTTTTGTTAATTGTAAAGTAAGATAACACTACTTTAAGAAATGAAAAATTTTAAAAGAGAAATTGAAGTTTAATTAGTTCAGTGCGGTGGATAGTCTATTGAGAAAATCTACAAAAAAAACCATCATTATGGTTTCTAATGTTGGTACAACTGTTTGCTTGGTCGTGTGCCGTCCAGCTCGTTACCTAGATGAGCTGATGAGCAAAACTGTCAAGGACAACAAGTACTCGGTCTTGAAAGCTCATTGTGATCATCTATAAAGTATCCACGGCAGGTGTCGTTTTTCCAAACTCCAACTGGCATGAAGGACAGCGAAGAGTTTCAAGAGAAAATGGTTCAAACTTTCATCGAGGACAAACTTACACATTACTGCTGCATCAGTGTGAAAGTTGAAAAAACTGGCCCATTGTTCTGTTTGAGAAACGGAGCGAGGAATGTCCCTACAGAATCTGTACCATGGAGACTGCAGCCAATGAGGAAAAACACTTTTTTCTGATGAAGGGATGGGGAAGTACAAATTTACCCGCAATTTCTACCTCTTTTTTGTACGTACCTGGACTCCTTGTTGAGGAGCTAGCCGCATAGAAGAGGAAGATGAGTACCACAGCCCCACGTAGGCCAGATACAGATGAAATCTGTCAAAGACTCAGACACTGCTGCTGCTCCACAGCCGAAAAAGGTCCAGACTGTTCTGTTTATCTTTCACCCTCGGGGACAGAGAGATTCGTCAGCTGACGAAGAATCCCAGAGATTCTTTCGGCAATGGTCGAGAGAAGCATGGCGGATACTATCGCGAAATATGATCAAGATCTGAATGTCACAGCTGTCTGGGGCGTTTAGCCTCAAAACTGAAACTCACCTCATGAAAAACTCGCTTCTGAAATTCTTGCATTTATCTATAGATACCTAAGAAATGAAAATTTTTTAAAGAGAATTTGAATATTCATTTAAGTATTTGTGGATTGTCTTTTTGAGAACTCTGCAAAAAAATCATGTCTTCCCAAGTTGCTACAACTGTTTAACCTGATTGTGTGTCGTCCAGCTTTCTATCTGAACGATCTACTCGAAGATGTTATCGAAGAGGAAAGATACAATATCAAGACAGTTGTTGGGGAAAATACATACTAGCTACTTGTGCAGTTGTTGATTTTCCAGAAAACTTTAACTGACATGAGCAGCCAAGAGCTTTGTGAATACATGATCAAAAAATTTAAAGAGGATTTATCTTTGAACACTACTACTGTGGTATTCTGAAAACACAGAAAGATGGGCCAGTTCTTCTGTTCGAAGAAGCCAGTGTGTCATGTCCCTATAAAATCTGCACTTTGGAAGAAGGACTTACAGAGGAAAGCCTGGGCCCAGATGTGATAGAGCACCATATTGCTAGTGATCTCTTTCTTTTCGTTCTCAGATTTCAGATATCTTCTAGTGAACGCGCCATCTGTAGTGAAATGTACTGTTCCTTTCCGGAAGAAGCAGAGAAGTTCAAGGGCAAACTAAAAATCTCCAGTTTCTATGCCTACAATCTTGAATTCCACCTTCCGAAGCAAGCAGCAAAATTTGCTGCTGATTGTTGGCAAATGAGAAAATGTAAAAAAATCACGAAAGAAAATTGGTTAAATAGTAGGGAATTTTCATTCTGAAATGAAAAAATTTTGAAATAGAAATTGAAGTATTTATTTAAGTTCAGTGGATTGTCTTTTTGAGAACTCTACAAAAAAACATCATGTCTTCCCGAGTTAGTGTAACTGTTACCTGGTGGTGTGCCGTCCAGATTTCTATCTGAGAAGAATACTTGAGGAAATTGTTGAAGAGGAAAGATGCGATATCAAGACAGTTGGTTGGGGAAGGATTCACCCTAGCTGCTCGTGCAGCTGTTTGTTTTCCCAGAAAAGTCAACTGGCCAAAAGTTTCAAGAGCGCATGATCAAAAAATTCAAGAGGATGGTCTTGAACACTACTATTGTGGTATTCTGAAAAACACAGAAAGATGGGGCCAGTTCTTCTGTCTGAAGAAGCCAGTATGTCATGTCCCTACAAAATCTGTACTATAAAAGAAGGCACTTACAAAGGAATGGCCCGGTCAAGATGTAGTAGAGCACAATATTGCTGGCGAACTCTTTCTTTTCGTTCTCAGATTTCAGATATCTTCTGGAGAACTCAACATTATTAGAGAAATGTACCGTTTCTACCAGGAAGAGGAGAAGTGCAAAAAAGAGCTGAGACTCTCCAGTTTCTTGAACTATAATGTTACTCTTCAATCTTACGAAGTAAAGAAAAAATTTGCCTCTGAATTGATGACAAATAAGCAAAATAAAAAAATTCACAAAAGAAAACTGATTAAATAGCAGGGAATTTTTCATTCTGAAATGAAAAATTTTGAAAAAGAAATTGAAGTTTAATTAGTTTAGTGCTGCGGATAGTCTATTGAGAAATCTGCAAAAAAACATCATCCATTATGGCTCTCTTTGGTAGTACAACTGTTTACCTGGTGGTATGCCGTCCAGATATTCTATCTGAGAAAAATACTTGAGGAAGTTGTTAACGAAAAACCACACGCACTCTCAACAGCTGGTTGGGAAAAATTTTCAAAGGCTGCAATAGGAACTGTTCTTTTCCAGAAGAAGATTACCTGACATAGTCATCCAAGAGTTTTGTGAATACATGATCAAAAAATTCAAAGAGGATGGTCTTGAACACTACTACTGTGCTGCTCTGAAAACAAAGAGAGGTGGTGATCCAGTTCTTCTGTCTGAAGAAGCCAGTGTGTCATGTCCCTACAGAATCTGTACCATGGAAGAAGCACACAAAGAAGAGCGATTCTTCGCTCCAGGTGTGATAAAGTATGAGATTCATTTCAATTTCATACTTTTTATAGTCATCCCTGAGATATCTTTCAGTGAGATCACTGTCCTTCAAGAAATGGAAAGTCACCGTGAGCCAAAGGTCGTAGAAAAACCAGAATTTCCTGATCCATATTTTCATTCTTCCAGAACCGATTCATCCTCCGGATGAAGATGACTATCCAATCTGTGAGACGTGTTATCAAAGACTTCCAAAAACATAAGAAGTATCTTCGGACTCTACAAATTCCATTCTGAAATGAAAAATTTTTGAAAGAGAAATTGAAGTTTAATTAGTTTAGTGCGGTAGGTGTCTTTTGAGGAATCTGCAAACATCATCCATTATGGCTCTCTATAGTACTACAACTGTTTACATGGTCGTGTGTCGTCCAGATTTCTATCTGAGAAAAATAATTTTGAAAGTTGTTTAGCGAAAAAACATACACCAACCTCAACAATTGGTTGGAACGATCATGCAAACGCTGTAGTCGCAACTGTTCATTTTCCCAGAAGAAGATTCAACTGGCATGAGCGCTCAAGAGTTTTGCGAATACATGATCAGAACATTCAAAAGGATAAACTTGAGCACTACTACTACGCTGTTACAGAAATGAAGGATTCAACAAACCGGTTCTTCTGTCCTGAAGAAGCAAGCATGTCATGTCCCTACAAAATCTGTACCCTGGAAGAAGCACACAAAGAAGAACAGCGATTCTTCGCTCCAGGTGTGGAGAATCATGAGATTGATTTGGATTTCTTGCTTTTCATATTTGTCCCTGAGATATCTCACAGTGAAATCGCTGTTCTTCAAGAAATGGAAAGTTGTCGCATGGAAGAGGATCCCATAGAGAGATGGAATCTTGCCAATCCCAGACCAGCTGACTTTTTCTTTCAAAAGAGATTTATCCTCGGATGAAGAAGAACAGCAAACCTGTGCGATGCGTTTCCAAAAAATTCTAAAATTGTAAGAAGTATCTTTGACTCTGCAAATTCCATTCTGAAATGAAAAAAATTTTGAAAAAGAAATTGAAGTTTAATTAGTTCAGTGCGGTAGGTGTCTTTTGAGAAATCTACAAACATCATTCATTATGGCCCTCTATGGAAATACAACTTGTTCACGTGTCGTGTGCCGTCCAGATTCTATCTAAAAGAAATATTTAAGGAAGTTATCAGTGAAAAATCACGCGTGTTCTCAACAATTTGTTGGAAAAAACATACAAGAGCTGTAATCGCAACTGTTTATTTCCCAGAAGGAGATTCAACTGGCATGAGTGGTCAAGAGTTTCAAGAGCACATGATCAAAAAATTCAAAGAGGATGGTCTTGAACACTACTACTGCGTTGTTCTGGAAACAAAGAGAGGTGGAGACCCAGTTCTTCTGTCTGAAGAAACCAGTATGTCATGTCCCTACAAAATCTGTACCATGGAAGAAGCATACAAAGAATCACGATTCTTCGCTCCAGGCGTGGTGAACATTACGGTTGATGTGAATTTCTCGCTTTTCGTAGTTGTTCCTGAGATATCCAC
>JASPKP010000209.1:27500-30000 GCA_030674155.1 Stramonita haemastoma
GACAGAGAGACAGAGACAGAGACAGAGACAGAGAGACAGACAGAGACAGAGACAGAGACAGACAGACAAACAGACAGACAGAGACAAAGAGACAGAGAGAGACAGAGACAGATAGAGAGAGACAGAATCAGAGACAGATAGAGACAGAGAGAGACAGAGAGAGACATAGAGAGAGAGGCAGGGCAAAATAGAGAAAAAAACTAAAGAAAGATATGCATACCAGAAAAAGAGAAATATAGACAGAGACCAGAACATAGAGAAAACTGAAGACAACGTCATTACTGCACACTACAGAACACTGGCACATTTATCTTAAGCGCTTACATGCTCCACTCATTCTTTTCTCCTCACGCAAAGCAAGTGAATATCACACAGTTTACCGAGATTTTCACATATCGCAAGCGCGTTTTATCATAGGCATTTGGATTTTGCAGAACTGCTAGAGCCTGTACGTTTTATGGTCAGTCGTTCATGCTGCAACGGAATATGATCCGCTTTGTATTGGAAACGTTATGGGTAAAAGAGAATGTCGCGTGTTTTAACGGTATTGTGCGTCGTATATGGCGGCATTTAACTTTGAGGGTTTAGTGTCTTTGTGAGTGTGTGTGTGCCTCTGTGTGTGTGTGTGTGTGTGTGTGTGTGTGTGTGTGTGTGTGTGTGTGTGTGTGTGTGTGTGTGTGTGTGTGTGTGTAGGTGTAGTGTGTGTTGCTTTGTGTGTATGTGTGTTGTTGTGTGTGTGTGCTGTCGTGTGTGTGTGTCTGTAGGTGTGTGTATGTTTGTATGTGTGTCTTTTGCTGTGTGTGGAGTATGTGTGTGTGCGTGCGTGCGCGCGTGCTTGTATGTGCGTGTACACGCGCGTGCGTGTGTGTGTGTGTGTGTCGAGAAGAAGAAGAAGAAGAAGAAGAAGAAGAAGAAGAAGAAGAAGAAGAAGAAGAAGAAGAAGAAGAAGAAGAAACTCTGCAATAAATAGAAAGAAGCACCTAGCATGTTCTCAATATTAAAAAAAAGAAGAATCTAATTAAAAGTAATGTTACACTAACATTTAGTTCAGTGTTTGATACAAGTAGAATCGCCTTCTTTCTTTATTAGATGTTATCAGGACACCGCACTCAAGAGCTGATTACCAGATTGCTCTACTTTATGTCAATCGCAAGCCCAAGTCTGGATCCACACAAATGATTTTCATTCTGCAATGATGTCGAACCAGCAACTTTTCTTTAGAATATGTATGAAATCTTCTTCCACGAACATCTTTTCTACAGAATAATTTCATTGGGCCGTTGGATTTTGTTACGTGACAATCCACTATTTTGGTTTGTTACCAGATGTCAGGAGGGGACGGGATAGCTCAGTGGTCAGTGTGCTCGCTTTCCACCAGCCAATGTTAAGCAGCGTCGAGCGTGGTTGCCAATTGGATGGGTGACCATTTGCGCGCTTTGGCTTCAGTACAGTTCCCCCAGTTCCCCCAGCTCTCCTTTAAAAGAGGAAAATATCCTCTGAAGTTTGGAGTATGGCTGCCTGTATGGCGAGGTACATAAAAGCAATCATACACGCAAACTTCTCATTCAGTTTGCAATTTCAATCTCACCGTGATTCACAGGTGGGATGAGTGAGTCAAGAGTGCACATTCAGGGTGACCCCTAGAGTGTTAAGCTGGGGAACGCACATCATCAACAACAACAACAACAACAACAGTTTGTCTGTAGGCATGATTTACTAGACAAACTAATGATTGATGTGTATGTTAGGTAAAGGTAAAGGTGTCCCATAACCTATGTGGTCCTCGAACAGCGAGGCATCAGAGACCTCAGCTTCTCTAGGGGGTCAGCATAATTGAGGGTGGCGCCCATCTCCTCTCCCTAGCTTCTTTACCTTCCCTGACCCTAAAGAGGGCAGGTACCCATTTACAGCTGGGCGAAATGGGGGGACTGTACTGAAGCCAAGGCGCACAAACGGTCACCTATCCAACTGGTAACCTCGCTCGATACAGCTTAACTTTGACTTGGTGAAAGCGGGGGCTCTGACCACTTAGCTATCCCCCTCCTATGTTAGGTGAAGGACGCTCTAAAGCTCTTACTCTGTAAAATGAAACTGAAATCTCTTGTCTGAAAATTCGTCCATGACTGTGGAAAAATGCTAGCTTAAGCCTCTGTGCAAGGTTTAACTTGGAAAGATGTGTTTTAGTTGGAGCATCAAGCAGTTAAGACGATGAAATCCTGAATCTTATCATTTTGCTCAAGAGTTGAGAAAAAAGATATAGCGAGGTATAAAAATGAGAGAGAGAGAGAGAGGGAGACAGACAGAGACAGAGACAGAGAGGCAGGCAGACAGGCAGACAGGCAGACAGGCAGGC
Source organism: Stramonita haemastoma (assembly GCA_030674155.1). NCBI lineage: Eukaryota > Metazoa > Mollusca > Gastropoda > Neogastropoda > Muricidae > Stramonita > Stramonita haemastoma. The sequence continues at coordinate 29,854 of JASPKP010000209.1, forward strand.
AGGCAGGCAGGCAGGCAGGCAGGCAGGCAGACAGAGACAGAGACAGAGACAGAGACAGAGACAGACAGACAGACAGACAGACAGACAGACAGACAGACAGACAGACAGACAGAGAGATAGAAAGAGAGAGAGAGAGAGAGAGAGAGA
>JASPKP010000209.1:35000-37500 GCA_030674155.1 Stramonita haemastoma
TGTCTGTCTGTCTGTCTGTCTGTCTGTCTGTCTGTCTGTCTGTCTGTCTGTCTGTCTGTATCTCTCTCTCTCTCTCTTCTCTCTCTCTCTCTCTCTCTCTCTCTCTCTCTCTCTCTCTCTCTCTCTCTCTCTCTCTCTCTCTCTCTCTCTCTCTCTCTCTCTCTCTCTCTCTCCCCCCCCACCCCCTCTCTCTCTATGTCTGTCTGTCTGTCTATATCTATGTCTCTGTCTAGATCTCTCTGTGTGTGTTTTGTCTCTGTCTCTATCTATCTTGTTTCGTGACATGGCTGTCTTATAGCCGATTCCACATTATGATCTATCTTCATTTGTGCCTTTTTTTTTTTCTTTTGCGACTGTCTGTGATTACAGATAATCTGCGTTTAGAATAAGAACAATGAGATCGCTTTACCGTTCATAGCCTATATTATTATCATTATTATTATATGGCTTTCTGGGCTTTAGTCTGTCTTGTCTGTCTCTCTTTTACGTCTCTGTTACTCTGTGTCGATGTCTTTTGTTGCTGTTGTTGTGGATGATGATGTTGTTGTTGTCGTCGTCTTTTTCGCTTTTCATGAATCTTGTTCCTCTGTGTCTCTGTGTATGTGTCTCTGTGTTTTTTTTTGGTTTTTTTTCCGTGTCTGTCTACTTGTCTATCTGTCTGTCTGCTCGTCTGTCTGTCTGTATCTCTGTCACTTTCTTTATGTCTCTCTCTCGTTCTCGTTCTCTCATTCTTCCTCTCCCTCGTAGTGTTTTGAATTTTGTCTTCGTTTTCTGAAGGCGTTATGTTCATTGTTTGCTCTTATTTCTAAATCATGTTATTGTACACCAATGTCAGTCAACACTGATGTCTTTACCTAAAGTTCGATCTGCTTTCCCTGGGGAGAGTTTGTCACTACACAATCAGGATTACAAGTGTTGTTTTTTTTAATTGTCTGGTGTGTTTGTGTGTGTGTGTGTGTGTGTGTGTGTGGTGTGTGTGTGTGTGTGTGTGTGTGTGTGTGTGTGTGTGTGTGTGTGTTGTGTGTTGTGTGTGTGTGTGTGTGTGTGTGAGTGTGTGTGTGATTGATTGTATTTGTGAGTGTGCTTGTATTTGTGTGTGTTTTTGTGTGTGTATTTGTCTATGTGTATGCGTCTTGGGTTGTGTGTGTGTGTGTGTGTGTGTGTGTGTGTGTGTGTGTGTGTGTGTGTGTGTGTGTGTGTGTGTGGTGTGCGCGTTTGTTTGTGTGTGTATTTGTTTATGTGTATTTGTGTATGCGTCTGTGTGTGTGTGTGTGTTTGTGCGTGTGTATGTGTGTGTGTGTATGTGTGTGTGTGTGTGTGTGTGTGTGTGTGTGTGGTGTGTGTGTGTGTGTGTGTGTGTGTGTGTGTGTGTGTGTGTGTTCCTAGCCTTTGTCGCAATGCTTCCACAACTCGAAGTCTGTCTATGTGTGCGCACGCCATACACAAGAAGACAAACAAAGCAAATACGTGAAGAAAACCTACACTATCAGTTAAACTTTTAAAAAAAAGAAACAGGCAAGCAAACAAAATAAAGTTAACTGTCAACAAATTAATCGTGATTGTAATACAAGAACAGAATTACACAGGCTCCAAATTCACACCGTTTTTCTAAAACTCTAAAACACCCAGTGTTGGATGAAGCTTTTGAGAGTTTTAAAAGTCTGTAAGTTATAGAATAAAAAAAAGAAAAAGAAAAGAAAGAAACGATATAATTTTTAAGCACGGATAAAATTTCTACCGTTTCAAAGATCTGTTTCCAAAATCTTATTGAATGGCCATTTTGATCCGATTAGTTTTCACTCACAATATGTTTTTGTTCAACAGCAATGGAATAAAAACAGAATGAAAGCGAGAAACAAATTTATTTGAAATCAATACACATGTTTAGAGTTGGTCGCTTGTGTAAATGGGCAGTTTCAAAAAGATAACGGGAAAGGTGTAATTGCCAGGTTTTGATGTCAAACTTTTGTGGCAGAATGAGTTCTCTGTCTCTGTCTCTATCTCTTGGTATCTGTCTCTGTTTCTTGCCTCTGTCTTTCTCTGTCTCTGTCTTTCTTTCTTTGATTCTCTGTCTGTCTGTCTGTCTGTCTGTCTATATGCATTTATGCATGTCTTTCTGTCTGTCTGTCTGTAGGCATGTAGGTATATAGGTATGTAGGTATGCAGGTATGTAGGTATGTAGGTATGTAGGTATGCAGGTATGTATAGAGGTATACCTGTAGGTATATAGGTAGGTATATGTGTGTGTGTGTCTGCCTGTCTGCCTGTCTGCCTGTCTGTTTCACTCTGTCTCCTTCTGTCTTTATTTCTTTGTTTTTGTTCTTTTTTGTTGGTATAGATAATTATCTTTGTTTCATAGTCGCTATTATCCATTGTACCATTGTTGTTGTTTTTTTTAATATTGGTCTTCACTATTTTTAGGCATGATTTATGATTTACATAATCAGATATTCTTCACCCACATGCTTACGTGATTGCAGGGGATTGTGTTCGGATTTGC
>JASPKP010000209.1:42500-47500 GCA_030674155.1 Stramonita haemastoma
TCCAACATCCTGGTTGGTCATGTTACATACAGAGTAATTACCTGCCCCTGTAAAGGTCACCTGGGTGTGTGAAGGCAGATGTATCCCTGGTTTATGTTCGTGGATAGCTATTGAAATGGTTTCGTTTATATCTGTTTTTCTTCTCTCTTTCTCTATCTGTCTGTTTGCGTCTGGCTGTCTTGTGTCTGTCCCTGTCTCTGTCTCTCTATCACTCTCTCTCTCTCTCTCCACTCGCTCACTCACTCACTCACTCACTCACTCACTCACTCACTCACTCACTCACTCACTCCTCTCTCAAGAACATCCAGTCTGCGGATGCTTCTTATACTAAAAGCCCCCCTCGCATCCCCACATATAAGGGGGCGGAGGTTCAAAATATTTAAGTCTCTAACCAACTTAAACAACTTTAACAAATAAACAAGTTAATATATGACAATGAATACACAAAGCTAACAAAACATCAGACAATAACTGGAGCACTGCTCATTAAACATGCACACACACACACACACAATCTCGTGTGTGCACGCATACATGCATGCACAATTTGTGTAGATAGGTACATGCGTATTTCGCAGTGTGTGTCCAAAATTATAGCGTGCAGACAAAAGCTATTATCATTTTTTTTCCAGAATCTTCAACCTAAAATGGAGAAAAAGATGGGTTATGTGGAAACAGGAATCACACATCTCTCTTTTCCAGCTTTTCTGCAGAGGTGAGATTTCTTCCCAAATGGGCCATCTGAGCTTGACACCGTGGGCAGTTTTCATATGCTTTCCTGGGGTAGAAGACATCAATGATTGTAAAGTAAACAGGGGAAAAGAGAAGAATGCTGGATTTGTTTTCCTGGGAACAAAACAGCACTTCTGAAACCTGATAAGACTGCCGAAGGTCGGGAGTGTCTGTGAATGGCGTTGTTTTTGTCCCCAAACCTGGCTGGTCATGTTACATACAGAGTAATGACCTGCTTCTGGAAAGACCAATTGATTGTATGGAGGCGGGTGTCGTCATGATTTATGTTCCTTAATAGCTACGCAGATGGCTTCGTTCTATCTTTCTGTCTGTACGTGTCTGTGTCTCCTTGTCTGTCTGTCTCTCTATCATACTATATATTATATATATATATATATATATATATATATATATATATATATATATATATATATATATATATATATGTATATGTATATGTATATGTATAATCCTCTTCTCTCTCTCTCTCTCTCTCTCTCTCTCTCTCTCTCTCTCTCTCTCTCTCTCTCTCTCTCTCTCTCTCTCTCTCTCTCTTTTTTGATCTGATCTTGTTTTGATTTGTTTGTTTTGATTGTTTGATTTGATTTGTTTTTTGATTTGTTTTTTATTTGTTTTTCTGAAGAAGCCTGACAGTTATTTTAACTGAATTACTACATTATTGTGTGTTAAATGTAAAGTTATTTGATTTTACTCCTTAACCCATTTCAGTTGTTCTTCTGAAGAAGGCTAACAGTTATCTTGACTGAGTTATTATTATTGTGTGTTATACGCAAAGTGACTTTGATTCTACTCTTTAATTCATTTCATCCCCTACCCCCAATCAAGTACTTATACTCCCCCCCCCCCCCTTATTAGTAAACTTTCAACATATTTTCATTTTCCCCATTCACCAAAAAAGGCAAATTTACAACACATTATTAATTCTCACCAAAGTACCTATAGCAGATGCATCCAAGACATAATACCTGGCCCTCCAAGGATGGCTTACGAATTTGCCACCTAAACATAAACCATGCAATTAACAAAATTGAAGATATATCAACACTCATCACAAATCAAGGTAAACCATTTCACATACTAGGGCTTTCTGAGTCAAGGCTCTCAGAACATATAATGGACACTGACATACACATACCAGGTTATAAAATCTTGCGAAAAGATCCACATAAGCCAAAAGAAACAGGTGTGTTAGTATATATTAGTGAATCTGTAACATTCAAACGTCTCCCTGACCTAGAACGTCATGAAGTAGAATCTATCTGGATTGAAGTTTCAGTGAAAGGTACACGGCCTGTTGTAATAGGGTTCTGTTACAGGAATCCAACAGAAAGAACAAATTGGATAGACAAATTTGACTCCATGATGAATGAAGTCCTACTTGAATGTCAGGAACTAATCTTACTGGGTGACTTCAATATTGACCTTACTAAAGTACATAATCAATGGACCCAAGTTACGAATTCCTTCAATCTTCACCAATTAGTTAAATCTCCCACGAGAGTCACATCAAATTCAAGCACACTAATTGACCATATCTATGTATCAAACCCCGAAAACATCATAGAAACATGTGTCCCTGTCTATAACTGCAGCGACCACTACCCAGTCTGTGCCACTTGGTCAAAAAAAGGAACAAAAATTCCCAAACCTGGCCATAAAACTATAACCTATCGTTCTTTTGCAAAGTTTAATGAACAACATTTTCTCCTAGAACTATGTAACTCCACGCTGTCGGAAACATTCAACATTGCTGATCCAGACTTAGCTATTGAGTTCTGGTTAAAGACATTCACTGAAATCTATAACAAACATGCCCCACTAAAAACCATTAGGATCAAACACGTCCCCAAACCACCTTGGCTCACAAAGGAACTAGAGGAAGCATGTTATCTAAGAGATTTTCTAAAAGAACACAAATATTATGAGGAGTCCAAAAAATTAAGAAACGCCATAATCTCACAAAAACGGCGTGAAAAAAAGAAATATTTTCAAGACTTACTATCTTCCAAACAAAATTCAAAGACTGTATGGCGAGCAATAAATCAAATAACAAACAATCAATCATCTTCCAAATCAAATATAATCAAAGACATCTCTGCTGAAAAACTTAACAACCACTTCATCAATGTTTCTTCTAACGTAATTAGCAATGATAACTCAGAATCCAATGACCTCAATAAATTAAAACAATACTGCCAAGAAAAGCATATACCTTCAAAACTTCACTTACCATTCATGTCTGTTTCAGAGGTCTATAACTATCTGACTCACCTCAAACAATCCAGAACGCGTGGTCTTGATGGAATAGACAGCAAAATATTAAAACTATCAGCTCCAGTTATCACAGACACCCTAACATATATATACAACCTATGCCTTGATAAGAACTATTTCCCCAACGCCTTCAAATGTGCTAAAGTGATCCCCATCTACAAGTCAGGTGATACTTCAGATCCTTCAAACTATAGACCAATCTCTATTATACCTATCCTTTCAAAACCCCTGGAAAAACATATGAATAAACACTTAGTCCATCATATAGAAATCAATAACTTACTCCATCCTAATCAGTCTGGATTTAGACAAAAGCACTCGTGCCATACAGCACTAACCAGTCTTGTTGACAAATGGCTATCAAACATTAATGATAATAAATTTTGTGGAGTATTATTTGTTGATTTCAAAAAAGCATTTGATACAATTGACCACAAACTTCTCCTTAAAAAGCTAGAACTGTATAACATTTCAACAAAAACCATACGGCTACTAGATTCCTATCTTACAAACAGGCAACAGTGTGTCTCAATAGCTACATCAACATCCAAACTAAAAACCATTCATTATGGAATACCACAGGGATCCATATTGGGACCAATTCTCTTTTCATTATACATAAATGACCTCCCTTTACATATCCATTCCAAATGTGAACTATTTGCTGACGACACAACCATACATACGAGCCATAACAACATTGACTATCTTGCAACCATATTACAAAAAAGCACTGACGAACTTGTCAAATGGACAGAACAAAACCACATGTCAATTCATCCCCAAAAAACAAAATGCATGCTTATCACCACCAGACAAAAGCGACAAAATTTATCACATAAACTGTTTAAAATCTACATAAAAAATGAAGCAATTGAACAAACCTCTCACCACAAAGTACTAGGAGTAACAATTGATGAAAATCTCAGCTGGTTCTACCACATATCTCATTTATGCAAATACTTGTCCCAAAAAGTTTACCAGTTGACTAAAATTAAACACTTTCTTGACTTCAACTCAAGGAAATTGTTCTTTCAAGCTTATATACAATCCTCAATAGACTATGCAGCAACCCTGTGGGATTCTGCCAGTGCAAATACCATGAAACCATTACTTAGCCTGTATAAACGTGGTCTTAAACTGGTCCTTTTGAAGAAAACAACCTTGCAAGAAGTGGACTATAATCAGTTGAATATTCTTCCCCTACACCAACGACTAAAATATAACAAAGGCATTATGATGTTTAAGATAATGACAGGAAATGTCCCCACACCCTTAAAAGATAATTTCCCAATAAATCATTCCAGAAAATATGGAAAAGCCAAGAGTCCCAATCCCAAGAATAGACTTGTTCAAATCTAGTTTACTATACTCAGGTCCTACCCTGTGGAACTCCCTTCCTGATTCAATTAAACAGCACCAATCATTAACAACCTTCAAAAATCACCTCCTAAACCACTTAAAACATCAAAAATGACAAACCACACTCCCCCTCTCCCCCCCTCTGTGTGTGTTAGTGTGTGTGTGTGTGTGTGTGTGTGTGTGTGTGTGTGTGTGTGTGTGTGTGTGTGTGTGTGTGTGTGTGTGTGTGTGTGTGTGTGCGTTTAAATGTTTCACATGTATCTTACCATTGTATCATTGTAGCTGATTTTTAAGACTGAGTTTCACTATCCCACTTGTTATATAATAAAGATATTTAGCATCCTTATCAGTAGCCTACACTTACAATCTCCTCTCTCTTCTCTCATCTCTACTCTCTCTCTCTCTCCTCTCATCTCTCTCTCTTCTCTCTCTCTCTCTCTCTCTCTCTCTCTCTCTTCTCTCTCTCTCTCTCTCTCTCTCTCTCTCTCTCTCTCTCTCTCTTCCCCCCGAATGTCTCACCTATTACCATCCATTTTTAGTCATATTTTGTACTTCCTTTTTGATAATCATGTGTGACGAATGTAATCGATTTTATGTAAAATTTTAATTAA
>JASPKP010000209.1:50000-60000 GCA_030674155.1 Stramonita haemastoma
CGAGGATAATGGGTGAAACCAAAGCTGATATAAAACAAGTTTTGTATTGGTTTTATCTTTTGTTTTGGGGGTGGGTTTTTTTTTTTTTGGCTTCTGCGTGTTTGTAAGCTTTGTTTTGTTTTGTTTTTATATCAGAGCTTAGTTTCTGTATTATGCTCAGAAACGTTGCATGTCCATGTAGAATCAATACATCGTGAAGACCCTGACTGTTGTGAACATTTCAAATCTATACATGTTTGATATGGCATTGTGGAGACTATCAAATGCTCTGTGAAAATTTTTCTTTTTTCGTAAGATATTTTTTCACGAAGCATATGATTGTCGTGTCTTCTTTTGCCTGTCAGAAACTGATTAATAATGTTTGGTCCTGAACTTTTAATTGCAATGTTAAACATAGCACACGTCCTTAAAACAAAATGAATCAATTCGAATTTTTATGAAATAAAGATGCTGGGATTCTTTTTTTGTTCTGACATTTCAAATAGTTAAAAATTGATATATGTCATAAAGTAGTAAGTGCATGTTTCTTTAAAGTATCTCACATCGTTTTGTGGGGTTGCTTTGGCAATTTATGTTTTAGGGGCACTGGATCGGTGGTCTAGAGCTAGAGGTAACGCGCCTGTCAAGAAAGCGAAAAGTCCGGGTCAGAGTGTGCGGTGGTTCGAATCCCGTTTGGCCCCGAAACTTTTTCCCAGTCTATTAGACTATGAGAGGTGGTCTGGGCGCTAGTCTTCCGGATGACACGATAAACGGAGGCCCCGTGTGTTACACATTATTATTTAGCGCACGTAAAAGAGCCCGCGGTAACAAGATCGTTGTCCCTGGCAACATTTTGTAGAAAAAAAGCGACTCTGATAGGGAAACAAGTACAGTTGGAGGCAGGAAAAAGGAGGACAAAAAATGAATTGCATTGCATTTGTGGTGACGCGCTCTCCCGGTTTTTGACATTAAGTGGTAATGAATAAATAAAAGAAAGAATTAAGAGAGAAGAAATACTGGAATGTGGTTGCAGGATACAATTAGCAATTAAAAGTGTTATCGTGGAGATATGATGATACTATTATGAAAAAAACGACAAAAGCTACTTTATTTTCTTGACATTTTGAAATTGGCTGTAAAGCTACAGGTAAAGGCACTTCATCATCTGTGCGGTTGCACAAGACCGAACTACCCCAGACTTCAGCTTCTCTATGGGCCAGCATTTTGAAGGTGGCATCCATCTCCTCCCCCTTCCCTCTTCCTACAGAGGGCAGGGTACCAATTAACAGCTGAGTGACTGGGGGAACTGTACTGAAGCCATAGCACACAGAATGCCACCCAGTTTCGAGGCAACAACTCTCAGTACTACTTAACCTTAGCTAGGGGAGAGCTAGTCAAGTCAAATCATGAGAGAAATGCATGAAATGCAGGATGCATAGATGCGCTCCATGAAAACTGGCAAATTTACTATCATAATAATGCTACTCACAATAATATTAATGATGAGGATGTGAATAATGTGCTTTTTTAGCTCTAAAGTGAAGAGCACATACTGCTGTATATTTACAAAACCATGCCGATGTACAGTAACCATATTTCTTGCTCGTCTGCATTCTCTGGCCGTGCAGAATTTTTAGTTCGGTCTGGATGGCTAAGTCTGCATTCATTCGTAGTGACTCTGCCTGTCTCCACAGTTTTACTACTGGGCTGGGCCACGTCTGATGTCTCAGAGCAGCTATCATACAAAACATGAAAGCACACATTAACTACGTACATTGAAATGGAAAAAAGCGTGTGTGTGTGTGTACATTCAAATTTGCTAAAACTATAAATTGTTATTGATTGCTTGTGTGTTCTATAGGTCGAATGCAAGCGCTTTGATTTGTTTTTACAAGATATAGCGTTATATAAATTCCATGTATTATTATTATTATTTATTATAAGTCACGTCAAAAGGATCTCCATTGAGGGTAAAAAAAAGGTAAAAGCTTTTACCCTTCTTGCCACCTGACCTCAATGCTTTGACCACTGTGCTTTCACGTTCCCTATTAAAACATAGTTCTAAAATCTCGTCTGAAATAGAAGACTATGAATGAATGGGGAAAAAAGTATACAAGAGAAAAGTGTTTGTACTCATTGGAAAATAAAGATGCAAAATTCTGCAGAAAATGGATTTCACATCTGACGTTGCTGAACAGTAAGACGTATAATGTATGTATGATGTATGTATGTATGTATGTATGTATGTATGTATGTATGTATGTATGTATGTATGTATGTATGTATGTATGTATGTATGTATGTATGTATGTATGTATGTATGTATGTATATATATACATACATACATATATATATATATATATATAAATATATATATATAATATATATATATATATATATATATATATATATATATATATATATATATATATATATATATATATATATATATATATACCGTAAAATCCCTAGCATAAGCCCACCATCTAGCAAACGCCCATCCCCCACTTTGGGCCAAAAGTTGTGCACAGGGGTAACTACCTAGCAAACGCCCAGCCTGCTTTTTTCAAAGAGACTATGCTCACTTTCACTAGGATTTGTGCAGATTGTTCTTAAAGTCCTTTGACGACGCTTCCTATTTCTCTGTGCCATTTTTGCAAAATGCCAAAGCGACAGTCTTACACTGTATCTTTCAAATTGGAAGCCCTCCAGTATCTGGATAACGAAGCAGGTGGGAATGTTTCGGAGTGTGCCCGTGAATTTTCTGTGGATAGGAAGAGGATCAGGGTATGGAGTGAAAACAGAGATAGACTTGAACAACAGTACAGTAAAGACAAACAAATACGGAAACTGTCAAAAGGACCAGCAGTTAGATCTGAACATGTCGACCAAGGTGTGCTGCATTATCTGGAAGATGAAAGATCTGAAGGCAGGGTATTGCGAAACAAGGACCTACAACGGAAAGCAATGGAATTCGTTGGCCTTCTTTGCCTCAAAATCCCTTTTTTTCTATTTTCCTTCAGTTATACTCACACGACCTAACTTACATGCTGTCGGGGTTTGTATTCACTCAATTACACAGTTAAGCACAAAAATTATTTTGTGCAAAGGGGTCTATCCCTAGCAAACGCCCACCCGCAATTTTGCCCTAAATCGTCCGGGTGCACAGGGGGGGGGGGGGGGGGGGGGGATGCTAGGGATTTTACGGTATATATATATATATATATATATATATATATATATATATGAGAGAGAGAGAGAGATGAGAGGAGAGAGAGAGAGAGAGAAGGAGAGGAGAGAGAGAGAGAGTGAGAGAGAGAGAGGATGAGAGAGAGAGAGTGAGAGAGAGAGGAGAGAGAGAGAGAGGAGGAGAGAGGAAGAGAGAGAGAGAGAGAGAGAGAGATGAGAGAGAGAGAGAGAGAGAGAGAGGAGAGAGAGAGAGGAGAGAGAGAGAGAGAATCTGTTTTATACCAGCCACTGCCTTACTTTACCCTTCCAATTATTTCTTCCGCAAACGTGAACGGCCATAAACATAGAGATATACTATGCATTCACTTACGTTTACACTATCATTAACATTAATAATGATACTCTTGCTTCTGCTCACATGTGTTTGCGTGCGAGAGTGCGCGCGTGGTGTGTGTGTGTGTGTTGTGTGTGTGTGTGTGTGTGTGTGTGTGTGTGTGTGTGTGTGTTGTGTGTGTGTGTGTGTGTGTGTGTGTGTGCGTGTTTGATTTGATTTGATTTGATTTATTTGATTTATTCCTTTATGTCGAGGATAATAAAATAAGCACTCTTGTGCTTTTTTTCATCCAGTCCCCGTGTGTATACAGTTTTTTTAATGTCATCTGTTCTCACCGGCACACGATGGCCTACTCTTACGAAAAGCGGAACAGGATTTTAACGTGTTGCGCAAGATGTTCTGCGAGATTGTTCTGTGTGTGTGTGTGTGTGTGTGTGTGTGTGTGTGTGTGTGTGTGTGTGTGTGTGTGTGTGTGTGTGTGTGTGCGTGCGTGTGTGTGTATGTGTGTGCGCGCGCGCGTGTGTGTGTGTTTGTGTGTGTGTGCGTGTTGTGTGTGTGTGGAAAGTTGCTTCTCATTGCATTTCAAGAACACAAACAAGCTAACTAGCTAGACTTTAATCTGTTCAAACCCCCCAATATTCAGTGAAAACAAAGCCTGAAAGTGTAGAACAAGAAACAAAAACCTATACTCGTTAATCTTTTCCGCATACATGGGAATTCCCTCTAAGAAACGCTATTTGGACTTTTTCAATGGCAATTTTTATGTCACTGGGTTGCTATAGGTTGTTTTTTTTCAAGGCAAAGTTTCCAAAAAAAGAAGAAGAAAAAAATATGTTTTTCGTACCGAAGAAAAACATTCACATAAAAAAATCGCTCAGGCAGCCATGATGAGCTGACAGAGGCTGCTAATTGAAGTCTATTGAAAAACATCCGGGAATAAAAATTTATGTTAAGCACACTGACATTAATCTTCAAGATTAGCTCGCACATTATGCTTTGTCAAGATGGTGGTGTCAGGCCTTCACGTTTTTGTTTTCCAAAATATACACAAATCACAGTTGCCCAAATCTGTTGTTGTTGTTTTGTTTTTGGCTTGAGTCTGAGAGTGTGGTTCATGTTTAGCTGGCTGTTCCTCAGCTTAACATCTGCGGGTCACCTAAAATGTGTACTTTGTCTCTGTCACTACACATGGGAGTGTGGGGGGTTGTCACCATGACACTGTAAATAAACACTGGGATGTTTTCACGTTCCTGGCTTAACAGGCATACGTATTATTTATGTATTTATTTTATTTATTCTTTTATATCGAGGATAATGGAATAAGCATACATATGCTTTTTTCATCCAGTCCCCCTGTCTATGCAGTTGCGTAAATATTGTCATCTGTTTCCACCGGCACACAATGGCCTACTCGTGCGAAAAGCGGAACATGATTTAACGTGTGCGTACTATGGCTTCAGAGAACGTTTTACAGATTATCATATTAAGGAACGGGATACCTCAGTGGTCAGAACACTCGCTTTCCCCAAGTTAAGGTCAAGCAGCATTCAGCGTGGTTACCAATTGGATGGTGGACCATTAATTGCGCACTTTGGATTTAGTACAGTTCTCCCAGTTCACCCAGATGTAAACAGGTACCTCTTTAGAGTCAGGGAAGGTAAAGCATCGAGGGAGAGGAGATGGGCGCCGCCCCTCAAGGTGATGGCCCCTGGAGAAGCTGAGGTCATTAACATAATTATCGCTCCCCAACAACCGTATAGGTTTTGGGAACACGTTTACCTTTTACCTACACTTAGAACTTTGTCACGGATGAAGACAATCTCAACATAACAATTCAAAACATAGCAACACTTAATTACAGGTAGGCCTTAGCATAAATGATTAAAAGTTATGACTAAGCTAAGGGTTTCAAATCCCCTTCGGAGGTATACCTGTAAGGAAATTTACCCCTGCAGTAAACTTCGGTCTCAACAACTCACGGAAGACGTCATTATTCATACCGAGGTTATGCACTCAATCACAGGTGCGGTATTGTTTACACGTAATTATTTTACACGTAATTATTACAACTCTATCCAAAACAATCAGGCAGTAATGCGTCCTCTGAGAGTTAACAGAGGCTCCGCTACAAGCAGAAAATCACACGGGGCTATCATTCATGGAAATGTTGCGCTGGAGACCATGTTATGCTTGTAATAAATCAGCAAAATGAATCATCAGCATGACGGATATCTCCATTGCCTTCGGATGAGACTATAGACCGAGGACCCGTGTGCGAACACACGCATAACATCTTGCGCACACGTTAAATCCTGTTCCGCTTTTTTTTTTTTAAGAGTAGGCCATTATGTGCCGGTGGGAACAGATGACAAGATTGACCAAACTGCATACACACGGGGACTGGATGTGAAAAAGTACATGAGTGCTTATTTCATCATCCTCGATATATAAAGAATAAATAGATAAATAAATAAATAATAAAAATAAAATACAATGGCAACAGCATAACTGATAGCTAAGCTTACTTGCCCTTCAAGCTGTTTAAAGCACAAGGAGTTATCCCCCATTGGGATGCTATGGGGGAGGAGGGAGGGGGGGGGTAGTACAATTAGCGCCTCCACCTTCAAGAAATTGTGTTCCAAATTCCCTCATTTCTGTCCCTGTTTCTCACTTGTTCCCTTTCTTCCTGTCATCTCCTTGTTTGTCTTACTTTTACATTCTACTGCCTTTTTTAAAAATTTTCCTAGACAGACTTCAAAGAGAACAATTTTCTCCCACGCCGAAGTTGGATGCGCTGGGCCTGACTTGTCAGGCGCTTAAGGGCAGCGCAATGCTTTTTTTTGCTTATATGGCAGACTACAAAAAAAAAAAAATTGCTGTCTGAGCGTTCGACAGCGAAGAAGGAAAAACAACGTGTTCAACAGCCACCTACCTACCTACCTCTGCCCTCAACTTTTAATTCCGTACTGCTTTCCTCATGTTACATTTCCAGTTGTACCATTAACAACAAAGTTCAACTTTATTTTTTATGATACCCCCCCCCCCCCCCATCACTTCTCCACAGATTTCTCCAAATGAATAAATAGGTAAATAACACTTTTCTATTTTGGGGGTTTGAAAATTTTTTTAAAAAAAGAAACAGCAGAAATCAATTTATTGTAATTATGATTACCTCTTTATCTTTTAAAAAAATATATTCCTGTGTATTTCTTTGTCTATTAAAATTTAAAAAAACCTTCAAAAAGTATAGCACGCGAATTTTTAAAAAAAAGCAAAAAAAATAGTGTGTGTGCTGAGTTTTCCCCCTGAAAAATCTGCCATTTTGTTCTAAATATGTTACACATTTCATGCATGTGACCAAAAACAATCCAAGTAAAATAAGCATATTTATTTTTTCTGCATATGTACATAGACAAAGTAAATATCTATTTATTCTTTTTATCAAGGAGAACGCAATAAGCACTCATGTGCTTTTAGTCACATCCAGTCCCTGCGTGTATACAGTTTTGTAAAATGTTATCATCTATTCCCACCGGCACACAATGGCCTACATTTTTCTCAAAAAGCGGAACAGGATTAATGTGTGTACAAGATGGTCTGAAAACACTGAACGGTCTGCACAGGAAGTTGAAACCTGGATATGGTAAAAAAAAAAATCCCCAACCCTGAATTCACCAGACACTAATGAGATTCGAAGCAACGACTTCATAGATCCATGGGACTAAAGTGGAACGGTCTTTACCACTCGGCTATACAAGGCCTATGTCATGACAGATAGGGGACAGTATAGCCTAGTGGTCAGAACATTGCGCTAGCAATTTGACGACCCGAGTTCGATTCCCGTTCGAGGGGATATTTTTCCCCCTGGAGTTATCATCAGCGCTGACTCCACTCTCCCCAAAAGTCTTTCGGATGAAACTGTAAACCGAGGCCCCGAGCGCGAACGCATGCAGAACATCTTGCGCACATGTTAAATCCTGTTCCGCATTTCGTAAGAGTAGGTCATTGTGTGCCGGTGGGAACAGATGACAAGATTGACCAAACTGCATACACACGGGGACTGGCTGAAAAAAAACACATGGGTGCTTATTCCATTATCCTCGATATAAAAGAAAAAAAAACAACCTAGATCTGATGCGTGTTCTGCTGAACCGAGGTTTCATGGCAAGGGTGTAGTTGTGGGGAATTGTGGCTTGTGTTTGCCATTTTCTGTGTCACTTTTTTTTTAGGATAGCCAGCTCCACACTCACTATGTGTTTGTGTGTGGGGGGTGTGGGTGTGGGTGCGCCCTCGTCGTCGTCGTTGTCGTCGTGTGTGTGTGTGTGTGTGTGTGTGTGTGTGTGTGTGTGTGTGTGTGTGTGTGTGTGTGTGTGTGTGTGTGTGTGTGTTTTGTGTGTGTGTCAAAGTCAAAGTCAAAGTCAAAGTCAAAGTCAAAGTCAAACTTTTATTTCCAGATGGTACATTGAGTAAGCATTCCAATTGCTTTTTTTCATCAAGCCATCCATCTAAAAATAAAAAATAAAATATAAAAAAAAGGAGAAAAAAAGAGAGAATAATCATATTTGAACAAGGAAAATCTTAAAGAAGATATGTGGTACAAATGAAAAGATTAAAAATGAACTTGAATAATATTCACACCAAAAGAAGAAACTACACACACACACACACACACACACACACACACACACACACACACACATATGTATATATATATATATATATATATATATATATATATATATATATATATATATATATATATATATATATATATATATATATATATATATAATATATATATATATATATCACACACAAGGAAAATAATGCATGGTTCCTTAAAAATCATTTTACACACACACATACAAACCTATATCAATTCCCTCCTCCAAAACAAGTACGGTGCATACAAAGAAAAACAAATACATTACAAAGCAATGGATTCGAAGCGGAAAGGAAAGACAATCACATTAATTGCCTTCCTTTTTCTCAGTCCTTCACTCCCAAACACTTGTGTTTATAGATTTACACAAAACATGTCAGCATTCTAACAAATAAGTGCATTTAGGTACATAAAAAAATCGCAACTAACTTGAGCACCAGCTCATCAATTGTATAATTAAAAAATCAATCAATAATTTTTTTTTTAATAAAAAAAAAGTATTATATATATATATAAAATAATAAAAATAAAAAATATATATATATATAACAAACAAACAAAATAATTTAAAAAAACAAACAAACAAACAAAAAAAACAACCCCAAACAACAAAAAATTATCCCACAAAAGGCACATACAAGAAAGAAAAAAAAAGCAACATTTCCTATAATGTGTGTGTGTGTGTGTTGTGTGTGTGTGTGTGTGTGTGTGTGTTGTGTTTGTGTGTGTGTGTGTGTGTGTGTTGTGTGTGGGTGGGTGGGTGGGTGGGGTCGTCGTGTGTGTGTGTGTGTGTGTGTGTGTGTGTGTGTGTGTGTGTGTGTGTGTGTGTGTGTGTGTGTGTGCGTGTGTGTGTGTGTGCGTGTGTTTTGGGTAGGTGGGTGGGTGGGTGTGTCGTCGTGTGTGTGTGTGTGTGTGTGCGTGTGTGTGTGTGTGTGTGTGTGTGTGTGTGTGTGTGTGTGTGTGTGTGTGTGTGTGTGTGTGTGTGTGTTTTGTGTGTGTTTGTGTGTGTTTGTGTGTGTGTGTGTATATGTGTGCTGTGGCTGTGGCTGTGCTGTGTCTGTGTCTGTCTGTAGTTGTGTGTGTGTATGCCTGCGCGTGCGTGCACACATGCAGCTTTACAATTACCAATATCTCGCGTGCATGCACATGTGCTTGCAAACATGCAATACCAAGAACGAACTTAATCTTAATTATATTACCAAAAAAAACTGGATTACACAACCCAAGTCACTGTCAGTTTCAACATCAGTTAACCCCTCTCAACCCCCCCCCCCTCCCCCCGTCTTTATCCCCACCTCCTCTCTCCCCCTTCTAACCCCGGCCCCCAAAATGAGAGTAGGCTGAAATGAAAACTCCGAAGACAACGGGAACAGGAAACCAGTTTTAAATCTGTTCCACTAGTGTGCGGTTTCTTTTCTTTCAAAACATAAAACAAGAAAGAAAAGCGGAGTTTCTGAACTTTGCCAAGATGGCCATTCTGATCTGATTAAGTGCTGTAGAAAATCAATGGTTCTAAACTATCAGGAGAGAGAGAGAGAGAAAGAGAGAGAGAGAGAGAGAGAGAGGAGAGAGAGAGAGAGAGAGGAGAGAGAGAGAGAGAGAAGAGAGAGAGAGAGAGAGAGAGAGAGAGAGAGAGAGAAGACAGACAGACAGACAGACAGACAGACAGACAGACAGACAGACAGACAGACAGACAGACAGACAGACGACAGACAGACAGAGAGACAGACAGAGAGACAGAGAGAGAGAGACAGGAGAGAGAGAGACAGAGAGAGACAGAGACAGAGAGAGAGTGAGAGTGAGAGGGGTGTTCTGGTGCCTTGAAACACAAAGA
>JASPKP010002086.1:0-12500 GCA_030674155.1 Stramonita haemastoma
GGGTGTTGAGGTGGCTGGAGTACATGCCTTCCGCTTGGCTCTCTTTTCGTATGCTGCGGTGTGGATCTTTTCTTCACCACACTTCAGCTGTTTGTGGAGAACACTGGGCCATTTGCTGTGGCCAGCCGTTTGCCTCCTCCAGTTCTCTGTGTTAAATGTCCAGGGCTTTCATGTCAGGCTTGCAGACGTCTTTGTAGCGCAGTTGGGGGCGGCCAATGCTTCTCTTGCCGGAGGCAAGTTTCGCCATAGAGGAGATCTTTAGGAATGCGTTCATCCTCCATCCTTCGCACGGTGACCAAGCCATCTGAGTCTACGTTGTCTGAGGAGTGTGTACATGGTGGGAAGACCTGCAACCTCGAGGACCTGAGTTATGGTAACTTTGTCACTCCAGTGGATGCCGAGGATGCGACGGAGAGAGCGCAGGTGGAAGCTGCTCAGTTTGCGCTCCTGTTTGGAGTATGTTGTCCATGTTTCACTGGCATAAAGGAGAGTGCTGATGATGCAGGCATTGTACACTGCCATCTTGGTGGAAATTGTCAGCTTTGGGTT
Source organism: Stramonita haemastoma (assembly GCA_030674155.1). Classification (NCBI taxonomy): domain Eukaryota; kingdom Metazoa; phylum Mollusca; class Gastropoda; order Neogastropoda; family Muricidae; genus Stramonita; species Stramonita haemastoma. Next base: position 550 of record JASPKP010002086.1, read on the forward strand.
CTCCCAGACGCGGTGGTGAGGCGTCCTAATGTCGTAGCGGGCCTTGCCGATGCGCTTGTTGATCTCGGCATTAAAGGACAGGTTTGTCACTAATGGTGGATCCCAGGTATGTGAACTGGTGTAACGACATCGAGCTCGTAGTTATCGATGTAGATGGCTGGTGTAGTAACCACGTCCTAGCTCAGCACATTGGTCTTTTTCAGGCTGATTGTCAGGCCGAAGTCTTTGCAGGCCTGGGAAAACCTGTCCATGAGGCATTGGATTTTCTTGCTCAGTGTGAGATGTGACAGCAGCAGCAGCAGCAAAAAGCATGTCCCTAATTGTTTTCTCCATCACTTTTGTTTTTTGCTCTCAGCCGAGCCAGGTTGAATAGTCGACCGCTGGATTCTGGTGCGAAGATTTTGAAACCAGCTTCCTCCCCCTCCCCATGGTCCTCTGCCCTTCCTAGTAGGTCGCTCCACCCCAAAGCAATACAGTGCCATAAAAATGACATAACAGCACAGCACGTTACAGCACAATGCAATAATCTGCAATCAAGTCAGGACAACAATACAGTACAGTTTTAAAACAACTCAGTCATTGAAAAAACCCACACTGCAAAGAGCAGGGCTGTACAATGAATAGCGTTGACCCCAATCCCTCTTTGATGTCTGTCTCCCATGGTGCAGAAACCCTTCCACCCTTTTACCATCCACAACAAAGAACCCACACAGCCTTCACATAAAAAGCCACAGACACAGTTTATTGTCCAGTGGCTACTTTTCTTTTCTTTTCTTTCCCTGGCTTTTGTCTTATCTGCCTTTCTTTTTTTTGATCCAGCACATACGCACAACACAAACACACACACACTAACCACACCACACACACACACCACACACACACACACACACACACACACACCACAACACACACAGAGGCAGGCACACATGCACGTACACACACACACACACACACACCCCACAACACACACACACACACACACCCCACACACACAAAAACACACACACACACAAACACAAACACACACACACATACAAAAACACACATACAGACACACAAACACCACAAAACAAACACAAACACACACACAAGCACACACACTCACAAACACACAATTTTTCCACCTCACCAGACCCATACACTTTGTCTCGAACCATTCACTCCCACCAACACATAAAGATCTGAAGAACTTCCTGTAATTAACTTGGGTTGTGAGCTACACTTTGATATACAGGACATCAAGAATCCCACGTCTGTGTGCGTGTTGTGTGTGTGTGTGTGTGTGTGTGTGTGTGTGTGTGTGTGTGTGTGTGTGTGTGTGTGTGTGTGTGTGTGTGTGTGTGTGATTTTTTTTGTTTCAAGGATAATGGAATAAGCACTCGCTTTGCTTTACTAACTGCATAATTATAAGGCATGTAAGGGTAGGTGGGCTTGTCTGAATGTGTGCACAATCTGTACACGTGTGGGTGAGGATGTGAACATTATTTTGCTTGTGCACTTTCAGGTATTGATACATACATACTTTACATGCGTGCATGTATGCTTTTACACATGGCAATAATAATAATAATAATAATAATAATAATAATAATAATAATAATAATAATAATAATAATGATGATGATGATGATGATAATAATAATAATAAATAATAATAACAACAATAACAATAACAATAACAATTAATAATAATACATGTAATTTATATAGCGCTATATCTTGCACAAAATAAAACGCAAATCAAAGCGTATGTTATGTATCAAAAGAACACATCTGGCTAAATAAAAAAACCCACACAAAAACAAATCACTCCCACCCACCCACGGCCCCGCCAAAAACACAAAAGGGTAGATCTTGCTGGGAAAATGCTCTAAGCAAAGAAAAGAACTACAGCACTTGAATCAAAATAATGAAACCAGAGCTACCCCCCCCCCCCCCCTACACACACACCTGCAACCACCACCCTCCCCTCCTTCTGTAATTAGGCACAAAACCCAAACTGTCAGTGTAGGAGGCATCTACCTGCTGAATATAAATAAAAAAAAAAAACAACAACAACCAGAAAGGCAGATAAGACAAAAGCCAGGGAAAGAAAAGAAAAGAAAAGAAAAGTAGCCACTGGACAATAAAACTGTGTCTGTGGCTTTGATGTGAAGGCTGTGTGGGTTCTTTGTTGTGGATGGTAGAGGGTGGAAGGGTTTCTGCACCATGGGAGACAGACATCAAAAGAGGGATTGGGGTCAACGCTATACTGATTGCTGTGTGGCAATGCATTGTCGGGTACTTTTGGGGGCCTGGATGGCGTTTCCTTCTTTCTAGTGTTATGTTTGAGTTTTGGGCTGCTGTGTCATGTTGTAGTGCAGTGTTTTATAGCGTTATCATTATTACTTTGTTTTTATTTATTTATTTATTTATTTATCTTTTTTTTTATATACAAAATTGGATTTTATTACACATCATAATGCTTGTAAGTTATTACATCATGAAATAATTATTATGATAATGTCCAGGAGGAGGAGTAGGAGCTGCAGGAGAAGGATATTGATAGGGGTGGGGATGATGATGATGATGATGATGATGATGATGATGGTGATGATGATATGTGATGATGATGATAGATGTGATGATGTGATGAGGGGGAGGAGGGGAGGAGGAGGAGGAGGAGGAGGATGGGATGACGATGATGGTGGTGGTGGTGGGGATGATGATGAAAATATGATGATATGATGATGATATGATGATGATGATGCGACGACGACGACGATGACGAAAATAACGATGATGACGACGACAACGTCAACGACGCGATGATGACGACGACGATGACGCAACGATGACGACAGCGAAACGACGACGACGATGATGATAATGATGACGACGAGAGATATTTGATGATGATGATGACGACGACGACGCGACGACGATGACAATGATGATGTGAGATAACACGATCGATGACGACGACGACACGTGATGATAATGAAATGACACACTCAAACATTGGCGGCCACACCTCAAAAACAATTTTTATAGACAGCGCACATGCAGCAATTTCCCCCAATACGACACACAGACACACATAACACAAGGTGTGAAAGACCACGCACGCAAAAACACCCCCCACCCACACAAAACAGCCCCAACAAAAAACACAAACACAAAAAAAACGTGCGTTGGTTGGTTTTTTGTGGACAGCATGGCGCGCGCCCGCCGGTTGGTAAATTTAATTTTTTGCATGCGCCGAGTCGGGGGCGCGTCGCGCCCCCGCCCCCCGTGTGTGTATGCCACCTTCTATGATGCGATTAGTGAAGTGACATACATATAGGCTACGTACCTGCCCTTGTGCTTGGCAATACGTGGGAGGGGGGGGATCGGTCGCTTCACAACAAATAAGCCTGAAGTTCGAGGAAAGTTTCCGTCAACAAAAAACCCGAAGGCCTCATCTCTTCCCCCTTTTTCTGATCAGGGCACCTTGGGGGTGTATCCCTGCTGTCTCTGTCCTTCTGTCTGCGTCTGTCTGTTCCCCTGTTTTTTTCCCCCTCTCTGCTCTCTGCTTTTTTTTTGATGTCTGTTGTCCTTTTCTTTTTCCTGTTTATAGCTTCTCTGTCTCTCCCTTTTTTTTCGTTCTTTTGTCTGTCTGTCTGTCTGCTTCTTTCTTTTCTGAAACTGCTGCTTCTCCCCTCTGTGCTCTGCTGTATTGTCGTCTCCTTTTCTCTGTACGCCTGTCCTGTCTTTTCCCGTCTGTCTGTCTTCTGTCTTTCTGTCTCCCCTCCTCTCCTCTTTCCTTTGTTTTTTTTTGCTTTTGTTTTCCTTTTTCCTTTTTTTTCGGGGGTTTCACCTTTTTTTGTTTTCTTTTTAATTTCTTTTTTTTAAATTTTTTTTCACTTTTACCCCCTTTTTTTTTTCTTTTTCTTCCTTACAATTGTCTTTGTTTTTTCTTCTTGGGGTTTTTTGGTTGTTTGTTTTGGTTTAAATTTTTTTCTTATTGAAAGTTTTCTTAAAATTTTGTTCCCCGATTAGGGCAGGGGTGGTTAAAAAAAAACAATAGGGGTTTTTTTATCCTCGAAAAAAAAATTTGATTTTTTTATTTATTTGATTTCTTTTTCTTCAAAGAAAAATCAAAGAAAAGAAAATCAAAGAAAAAGAAAAAAAAAATCAAGAAAAAAAATTAAAAAAGGGAAGAAAAAAAAAAGAAGAAAGAGAAAAGAAAAAGAAAAAAAGGAAAAAAGAAAAAAGCAAAGAGAAGAATGCAAGGAAAAAAAGAAAAGAAAAATGCAAAAAAAAAGAAAAAAAAGACAAAATGAAAAGAATGAAAGAAAAAAAAAAAGAAAAAAGAAAGAAAAAGAAAAAGAGTGAAGAAAAAAATGCAAGGAAAAGAAAAGAGGAGGAAGGAGGAGGAGGAGGAAATAAAAAGAAGAAGAAAAAAAAAATGAAAAAAAGGAAAAAAGAAAAAGAAGAAGAAAAAAGAAGAAGAAGAAGAAGAAGAAAAGAAGAAGAAGAAGAAGAAGAAAGAAGAAAAGAAGAAAAAGAAGAAAAAAAGAAAGAGAGAAAAAGGGTAAAGATTAGGGGCAAGAAATTTTTTTTTAAAAATCGGGCCCAAAAAAACAAAAAGGGGAAAAAAAACAGAAGAAGAGGAAGAAAAAAAGAAGGAAAAAGAAGAAGAGAGAAAAAGAAAAAGAGAAAAAAAAGAGAAGAAAAAAAGAAAAGAAGAAGAAGAAAAAAAAAGAAGAAGAAGAAAAGAAAAAAAGAAGAAGAAAAAAGGAAAAAAAAGAAAAGAAAAAGAAAAAGAAAAGAAGAAAAAGAAAAAAGAAAAAAAGAAGAAAAAGAAAAGAAGAAGAAGAAAAAAGAAATGAAGAAGAAAGAAGAAAAGAAGAAAAGAAGAAAGAAGAAAAAAAATAAAAAAGGGAAAAAGAAAAAAAAGAAGAAGCAAAAAAGAAGAAAACAAAAAGAAAAATGCAAAAAAAGAAGAAAATTGAAAAGAAAAGAAAAATGAAAAGAAAAGGTTTGAAAGGAAAAAAAGAAAAAAGAAAAAAAAAAAGAAAAAAAAAACAAAACGAACGCGCCCGAATTCGAAGTTTGGGGCGATGAAGAAGAAGAAAAAAGAAAAGAAGGAAGAAAAGAAGAAGAAAAGGAAGAAGAAGAAGAAGAAGAAAAGAGAAAAAAAGAAGAAGAAGAAAAGAAAAGAAAAGAAAAGAAAAGACAAGAAGAAGGAGAAGAAGAAGAAGAAAGAAAAGAGAAAAAAATTAAACCCCATAAAAAAACCCAGCAATTGGAAACCATTGCAGTGTTTTGTTGAAAAGTGAAAAGAATATTGGTTTTTGGAAGGGGTTAAAGATGTTTTACAAAAAAGTATTTTTTTTTTAAATTTTTTTATTTTTTATTTTTTTTTTTTATTTTAAATGCAAATTGGGATAATGTATAGCTGGATTTTTTTTTTGTGTTTTGTTGTATTATTTTTTTTTTTGGTGTATTTTTGGGGAGTTTTTTTATGTTTGTTGTATTTGTATTATGTATAAAAGTATGTATTATGTAGTTGTATGTAGGGAGGGATGAGGGAGGTTTTTTTTTTTTGGGGATGGATGGTGGGAGGGATGGAGGGAAAGGGTTTTATGGATTGGGATGTGGTATGGATGGATTAGAAATGGATGGTTGTAGTATGAGGGATGTATGATGTATGGATGTATGGATTTTGGGATTTTGGGGATGTGTGGATGTATGATTTGTATTGTGTATGTTTTAATTTTGTGAAATGTTGATGTGTTATGTTTATGTAAGAAAATGTATGATGTATTTTATGTATGTATGTAAGTAGTATGTTATGAAATTTATGTTTTGTATGAAATGTATTATTTTATGTATATATATGGTATGGGGGGCCGTGTCGTGTCGTGTGTCGTTTGTCATTAATTATATAATTAATTTTATATAATTATACATATTTAAACCCCCCCCCCCAAAACCCCAAAAACCAACCAACCAAAACCCACCACCCACCCCCAAATTTATATCTGATTTTATCTGAATTATATATATATATATTATTAATATAATGATGTGTGTAGTTTTTGTGTATATATATAAAAATATATATACTATAAATTATCCATCATCACATTCTTCCCCGCTTGGCGTCGTCGTTGTCGTCGTCGCTCTCGTCGCGTTACCATCCCCTCTCTTCTCTTCCTCCTCCTCCTCCTCCTCCCCTCCCCCCTCCCCCCCCCCCCCCCCCCCCCCCCCCCACCCCCCCCCCTCCCCTCTCCTCCTCCCCCTCCAACATCATCCCCTCCTCCCCCTCATCTCATAAATCACACAAATCTGTTTTTCCTTCTCACTCCTTCTCTCTCTACTCCTACACTCTCTCCTCCCCCTCTCTCTCTTTTCTCTCTCTCCTCTCCTCTCTCTCCCCTCTCTCCTCGCTACTCTAACTGCACAACCACTATACACTACTACTACAACTACTACTCTACTACACTACTACTACAAACACTACACTACTACTACTACTACTACTACACTACTACACTACACTGCGCTCCCTGCTGCGGGCGCTTTTCGCTTTTTGGCTGAAGTTGCGCAATAAAGTTTTTGACGACAACGATGGGGGATGATGTTTTAAAATTGAGTAACTGGCTGTTTATGGAATTAAAAGAACACATCATGATAAATATAGGTGTTTTTTTCTATGGATTGTTTTTTTTTATAAACAATTTTTTAACCCTATATTATTTTAAAAAAAAATCTCTTTTCAATCAGAACGCTTTTTTTGAGAAATGCTTTTTTCAGCTACGATTAAGAAAAGTACAAAAGGACTTTTATTTTTTGTTTAAAAACCCAAAGTGGACTTAGTTTTTTTTTTGAGAAAAAATACCCGAGGTCAATTTTAGTTTTCTTTTTCCGACAAATTTTGGTTTGTGAATTCCCACACAAAAGAGAAGGGACAGTCTGGTGCAAAGTCTTTGCATTTGCGACATTCCTGTAGTCATTATTTTTTCGATTCCTTTAATCGGGGAAAATGAAAAAACCCATATGCTTTTTTCTTTTACATCCATTCCCGCGGTATGCAGTTTTAAAAAAAAAAATCTGTCCCTGTTCCCATCTCCCACACCTGCCTAAATTTTTTACGAAAACGGAAAAAAATTAAGTGTGCGTGAATTTTCCCGGTGTTCGATAAGGGCCTAGTTTAAAAGTCGACCGACGGAATTTTTGAGGAAGTGAATCCATAACGGCCCCCAGATGAACGGGGTTCAAGCCACCACTGAGACGCAGTAAAGAGGTTTACCCCACGGTTTAAACATACAACCCCGGGGTTTTTCCCCCCCCCCCCCCATCACCCCCACCACCCTCAACCTCCCCCCCCCCCCCCCCCCCCCCCCCGACAAACCCTTGGTGAGACAAAGTCGACCCCCGGGCCTGTCCCAAACGCCGGGAGCCCCTTTTGTAAACCCTTTAAAACCCTTTTTCTGCCTTGGGAAAATGGGCAAAATTTTGTGTCGGTGTGAAAAACGGTGACGAATTTACAAAACGGCTACATCCCGGGCAGGGGGTAAAAAAAAAAAAAAGAAACCTTCCCCCAACATCAGTGCTTATTCCATTGTCCCCCCCCCCCCCCCCCAAAAAAAAAAAAAAAATAAGTAGATAAACAATATCTGCTTAGGATTTTTTTTTTTTGGGGGGGGGTAAAAAACAAAGAACCGTAATAATAACTCCATTGCAGTATTTTTTCGGGGGGGAAAGGGTCTCTCTCTTCATTTGACAAAAAAACCAAAATTTTATTTCATGAGAATGATTCCTGTTTTTTTTTTTTTTTTTTTTTTAAAGATGAACAATGTCTGGCTTTTTCCTTCCCCCCCCCCCCCCCCCCCCCCCCCTTCCCCCCCCCCCTTTTTTTTTTTTTTTTTTTTTTTTGGAAAAACAGGGGCCCAAATAAAAAAGGGTTTTGGCTGGCCCTTTTCTGGAGTTCTCGCTTAATGTCCGGTTTTAAAAAACCCCCATTTCTTTTGTAAATCCAAACAAAAAAAAAAAATGAATTTAAAAACCCCAAATTTTTCCCCCGCCGGGGAAAAAAATGCCCTTAAGGGGCCCCGTCTCTTGAGGTTTTTTCACACACACACACCATTTTCCCTTTTTCTGGGTTTTGGGGATAAAATTTTGGAAAAAAAAAAAAAAAAAAACTACCCGTGACTTTTCCCCGTGCAAATGTATTTTTTTAGGGGTTTTTTTTTTTTTTTGGTCTAACCGTATTTTGGGGCATTTTTTTTTGTCTTTTTTCTGTGGCTAAGTTCCGGGGTTTACCCAAAAGGGGGGAGCTGGAAAAAATCTTTAAAAGGGAGCCAAACCTTTTGGGGTTTTCCGGGGGGGGGGTCTAACTTTAAAACAAAATGGACATTTTTCAGAATTTTTTTCATCTGTTCCCCAAAACGACAAAAAGGGGCCCAAACCCTTTTAAAAGGGGGGAACGGGTTTTTAACCCTGGCGTGCACAAGATGTTTTTTTTGCGGTTTCCTTTACGGGGGCTGTTTTGTTTTTTTCTATCTTATTTGAAAAAAAAACTTTTTGGGGGGTGGGGTTGGACTGGGTTGGGGTTTTCTGATTTTAACGGGGGGGCCAAAGGGGGGGGGGGGGGGTTTTGGAGGGGTGGGGGTGGGGGGAGGGGGGGGCAAGATACTTGGGGCTAAAAAACCCAAGTTTACAGTCTGGGAGCGTTTGGGGGACAGCCCACAGAGATCCCCCCTTTAAGGGGAAAAACCCCCCCCCCCCCCCCCCCCCCCTCCCCCCCCCCATCATATCGACTCCCTCTACCAAAATCCTAATTTGAAAGACTAAAGACCTTTCCCCCTGACAACACGTGTAACCATCTTGCCCCCATGTTATAACCTTTCCCCTTTCGGAAAGTAGGTCAGGGGGCCGGCTGGGAGGGAAAAGATATAGCAAATTTTTTAAAAAAAAACAAAAACCCGGGGAAAATTTTTATAGCGGAGACAAATTTTTGCCAAAGTCGAAAAACGGGTTTTTTTGGGAAAAAAGCAAAGAGTTTTAAATTTTCCCCCCCCCAAAAACCCACCATTGGGCCCCCAATGGGGGGGTTTGGGGGAGGGGTTTCAAAACAAAAGCACGGGGGGTTTTTGGGAAACCCCCCTGTTTTGAAAACGAAAAAGGGCCGGGGCGGGGGGGGGGGGTTTTTAATCCCGTTTGGGGGGCCCCCAAAAATTTTTCCCCCCCCGGGGGTTTTGGGCGGGGGGGAGCTTTTGGGTGAACTTAAAAACCAAGGGGCCGGGGGTTTTTTCGCTTTTTTTTTTTTGGGGGGGGGGGGGGGGGGGCCCCGTTAAAAACCCACGGGGGGGAAGAGAGTTTTTTTTCCGGGATAACCTGTAGAAAAAAAAAACCCCTGATAAGGGGGAAAAAAAAAACAAAATCAAAAAGGGGAAAAAAAAAAAAATCAAGACAAAGCAGACGCCATTTTGGGGGTTTTCCCCCCAACGGGTGTCATCCCCCCCTTTTTTTCCAAAAGGACAAAAATTTTCTGTACGAAGCTAAATACAAAATTTTGAACCCCTTTTTAAAATCAGACGGGAAGGGAAAAAAAGTCGGTTTTCCCCCTTTTGGGTTTTTTTCCCCCCTTTTAACTTGCTTGTTTTTTTATGTTTTTTCCCCTTTTTCCCCCAAGGGCCAGGGGTTTTGATGAAAGGACAAATATTTATAATAAAAAACAAAAGTAAAACAAAAGTGGGGGGGGGGGGGGGGGGGGGATCCAAAAAAATCCTGTTCCCACGTGTTCACTTACGAATGGTTTTTAGTTTGTTTATTTGGTCGTGTGGTTCCCTTTTTGGGAAAAAATTTCCCCACTTTTAAATAATTTTTAAAAACTCCATGAAAAAAGGGAGGAAATGCGGGATTTAAAAAAGCCAAAAAAACGGTTTTTTAACTTCGGGAAATCAAAAACCTGACAAACCCACGTTTACCCCAAAATCAAGTTCGGGGTTTTTTTAACTCAATGCCCCCAAAATGAAGGGGGAAACGGGTGATTTTTTTATTACAATAGGGCCCATTTTGGCAAGCAAAAAAAAAAAAAAAAAACCCAAAAAAAACCCAGCAACCCCCCCCCCCCCCCCCCCCAGTCCCAAAAGACCACATACATACGAACACTTTCCCCCACACATACCAGAAAAAAAATCTTCTTTACCAATTATAGATCTATAAAAAACAACATAGGGGAAAACACCGGACTAATATAGGAAAAGCAGAGACAAAAAAAAACATGTAGATCAGACACCCATTTTTCCCCCACTGGTCATCTTGATCAATCACGGCGGCTCCCTCCATGCCTTTTCCTGATTGGGGCACCTACCAGACCCTTATAAACACGCAGGCATGGCTGTTTTTCCATACAAAAAATCTATTATCTACCCCTTGTACTACTTGTACTATCCTTATCTTTCGAAAATCCTGATCTACTCTGACATCCTGATCATTCCCTTTTTTAAATTATTATGATTATTATTATGTATCTTCGTTTTTGAATGTAAAGTTTTTGTAGTAGATTATGATTATGTATTATTTTTTATTATGTTTTAAAATTTTTTTTGTTTTTTAGTATGTATTATTTTGGGTTTGTTTTTCCTTCTTCTTCTTAAACCATCTATCCATCACTATCTATCTATCTATCTATCTATACATCTATCTATCTATCTATCTATCTATCTATCTATCTATCTATCTACTACTATCTATCTATCTATCTATCTATCTACTATTACTATCGGATAGCTAGTGTCAGAACATTGCGCTGGCAATTTGACGACCTGGGTTGGATTCCGGTCGAGGAGATTTTTCTCCTGGAGTTAACATCAGTGCTGACCCCTCTTTCCCCAAAAAGTCCTTCGGATGAGACTTTAAACCGAGACTCCGTGTGCGAACGCACGCAGAACATCTTGTGCACACGTTAAATCCTGTTCCGCTTTTTCGCAAGAGTAGGCCATTGTGTGCCGGTGGAACGGATATTTACAAAACTGCATACACACGGGGACTGGATGTAAAAAAGCACAAGAGTGCTAATTCCATTATCCTCGATATAAAAGAATAAATCAAATCAAATCAATCTATTTATCTATCTCTCTATCTCTCTATCTCTCTATCTCTCTATCTCTCTCTCTCTCATCTCTCTATCTATCTATCTATCTATCTATCTATCTATCTATCTATCTATCATCTATCTATCTATCTATCTATCTATCTATCTTTCTTTCTTTCCTTTCTTTCTTTTCTTTCTTTCTTTCTATTTATCTATCTATCTGTCTGTCTGTCTGTCTGTCTGTCCGTCTATCTTTCTATCTATCCGTTAGTCTGGCGAACGTGGGGGCATCCCTGAAGACCTGACAACCAGTTCCCTCCATTCCTCTCTCTGTTCTGCCTTTCTCAGGGTTTTTTTTGAGTTCTAGGCCTGTCCATTCGCTGATGTTGTCCTCCCATCTCTTCCTTGGTCTGCCTCTTTTTCTTCCTCCCTGGACAGTGTCTTGCAGTATTGTTTTTATAAGTCCTTTTTATCTTGTGACATACCCGAACCATTTAAGTTTACACTTCTTTATGATTGATAGAAGATTATATATATATGCTTTTTTGCTGCTGCTGTTGCTGTAAGACAGTCTGTTGCCAGTGTCGCATTGTGTGCACAATGACTATACATCTTACAGATATATATATATATATTATATATATATATATATATATATATATATATATATATATATATATATATATATATATATATAATATATGTATATATAATATCATATGTATGAATGTATGTATGTATGTATGTATGTATGTATTATAAGTATGTAATGTATGTATGTATGTATGTATGTAATGTATGTATGTATGTATGTATGTATGTATGTATGTAATGTATGTATGTATGTATGTATGTATGTATGTAATGTATGTATACATAACTT
>JASPKP010002086.1:15000-17500 GCA_030674155.1 Stramonita haemastoma
CAGTCCTTTGGCGGCTGAAGAGGCGATGGTGAGGAGGAGCACATTCTGCCGCATGCTTGGGCAGAGGAAGGAAGGAACTGGAGCTGGTTGATGGTTGGTCCTTCGATCCCTTGACAAATTTTACAAAACCGTATAACACACAGGAACTGGGTGTAAAAATAGCGCACGAGTGCTTCTTTCATCATCCTTGTATGGCAATTTGACGACCCGAGTTCGATTCCCGGTCGAGGGGATTTTTCTCCTGGAGTTAACATCAGTGCTGACTCCACTCTCCCCCCCAAGTCTTTCGGATGAGACTGTAAACCGAGGCCCCATGTGCGAACGCACGCAGAACATCTTGCGCACACGTTAAATCTTTTTCCGGTTTTTGTAAGAGTAGGCCATCGTGTGCCGGCGGGACCAGGTGACAATATTTACACAACTGCATACACACGGGGACTAGATGAAAAAAAAGCACACGAGTGCTTAAACCATTATCCTCGATATAAAAGAATAAATCAATCAATCAAATCAAATCAAATCAATCAATCCTTGAAATACAAAAAATAGATTTTAAAAAATTAAGGAAACAATCCGTACATTGTCTCTCCGTTTCATGTTCATTCCTTACTCTGTGATTGAGATAGGAGGACTCAGTGATGCTCAAAATACAAAAAAAAAGAAAAAAGATTCAAAGTAAAGGGGAGTCCCCACAGTGCCCCAGGAGAGTATACAGTTACCCCCACCCCCCCCCCCCCCCCCCCCCCCCGACTTTGGAATGGTTCATTTGGTTCAATGGTTTCAACTGGAATGTGGTGTCCCTCAGGGATCAGTTCTGGGCCCTCTTCTTTTTACCCTCTATACTGCTCCACTGTCACATATAATAGACCGTCATCATATCAATTATCACTTTTATGCTGACGACTCGTAGATTCAAAGCAGTGACACACCTGAAAATCTTCCTTCTCCCTTGACAAATATGACCAGCTGCCTTCAAGATATCCAACACTGGATGATACAAAACAAATTACAACTAAATGCTACATGTTTTCCTTGTAACCTACGTGACCTTCTATTTTGAGATCATAAAGTATTAGAATTTGAACAGGTGTGATACGCGGACTACAGTACCCATTCCGGATGAATGCTTAGACACACGGAGTTAGGTTAGGGAACGCCCAATACAACAGCTATACCACGTTTTACAGTAGGGAGGGAGGGAGGGGGGAGGAAAAGCTAGTAGGTGATGTCCTGCGTATTTTCTACCACTTTATGTCACAGCAGATTTCTCTGCGTGAAATTCGGGCTGCTCTCCCCGGGGAGAGCGCGTCGCCACAGGTGCAGCGCCTATCCATTATTTTTTCCCCCTCAGGGATGGTGTCTAAACACGACACCTGTGTGCATGCTGGGTCTTTTTTGGGGGGGAATAATTTTGTCATCTGCTTCTACCAGCACACGATGGCCTGCCCTTCCGAAAGGCAGAACGGGGTTTTAACGTGTGGGCAAGATGTTCTGCGCGTGTTCGCACACGGGGCTCGGTTTAGAGTCTCATCCGAATGACTTTGACATTCAGTTCGATTTTTTCGTCAAACTGGGAAGAAAGGGCGGAGAGCTGGGTACGAACCCAGAAACACGCGGTTTACATAATTATTGGCAGGCGAACGTCTTAACCATCTTGCCACCTTCCTTAGTATTATCACTGGATGGGAACAAGCACCAGTAAAAACCTGCAGTAGCAGTAGACAGCCTACTCAGTTTGGTGACCTGAGAGTAGCCAAACACTGACTACACGCATGCTTTCTTTCTGTGGGTCCTTTTTAATGACTGGGAGACTATACAACACATAATAGCAAGCTTGGGAGTGGTTGGCGAACGTTTTAACCATTCTGCCACCGTCGTAAACCGTTGAGTTTCTGGGTTCGTACCCAGCCTCGCCCTTTCTTCCCAGTTTGACGAAAAAAATCGAACTGAATGTCCAAGTCATTCGGATGAGACTCGAAACCGAGGCCCCGTGTGCGAATGCACGCAGACCATCTTGCGCACACGTTAAAACCCCGTTCCACCTTTCGGAAGAGTAGGCCATCGTGTGCCGGTAGGAGCGGATGACAAAATTATAACAAACCAGCATGCACACAGGTGTCGTGTTTAGACACCATCCCTGAGGAAAAATCGGGGAGTTGGAGTCCCAGAGCGGCTCGGGGCTGTAGGTATATGGCAACGTTCTGGTGGCTCCTGTGACGGTACTGGAACCATTCGTATCGGTCAATGCCCTTCCAATGGATCATTCCAGTACCGTGGAGAGGGGGGGGGGGGGATCTGCTGCATGGGTAACAGCTTGCCCTCCATACATACTTGCCCAGGCTTTGCGCTCTAAAGACTAGAGCGCAACTCCATAGTCTTCCGAGACAGATGAGTGCCTACTACTACTACTGGGAGTGGATGTGGGGCTGAGATTCGAACGAGCGGCGTGGGATGGGAAACAGAGCACTGTCCTGACTGTGACGGATGAGGAAACAACGTA
>JASPKP010002086.1:22500-24753 GCA_030674155.1 Stramonita haemastoma
ACGGGCATGTAACAAGATCAAAAGGACTTGCAAAAACAATACTGCAAGGCACTGTTCAAGGAGGAAGAAAAAGAGGCAGACCAAGGAAGAGATGGGAGGACAACATCAGCGAATGGACAGGCCTAGAACTCAACAAAACACTGAGTAAGGCAGAACAGAGAGAGGAATGGAGGGAACTGGTTGTCAAGTCTTCAGGGGTGCCCCCACGGTCGCCAGACTAAGGGATAGAGAGATAGATAGATAGATAGATGGATAGATAGATAGATAGATAGATAGAGAGAGAGAGATAGATAGATAGATAGATAGATAGATAGATAGATAGATAAATAGATAGATAGATAGATTGATTGATAAATAGATAGATAGATTGATTGATAAATAGATAGATAGATAGATTGATTGATAAATAGATAGATAGATTGATTGATAAATAGACAGATTGATAAATAGGTAGACAGATTGATAACTAGATAGACAGACAGACAGACAGACAGATAGATAGATAGATAGATAGATAGATAGATAGATAGATAGATAAATAGATAGATAGATAGATAGATCGATAGATAGATAGATAGATAGATAGATAGAGAGAGAGAGAGAGAGAGAGAGAGAGAGAGAGATAGATAGATAGATAGATAGATAGATAGATAGATAGATAGATAGATAGATAGATAGATAGGTAGACTGATTGATAAAAAGATAGCTAGATAGATCGATGCATTGACTTTTGCTGTGTTATGTTGTGATATGTTGTGTTGTATGTCAGTATTGTGCATCAGGCTTTTTATTTTGGGTAACGTGCTGTATGTGAGGACTGCTATTATCCTAGTTCTTGTGTTACCTTGTGCTTGTCGTGCTGTATGTGAGGACTGCTATTATCCTAGTTCTTGTGTTACCTTGTGCTTGTCGTGCTGTATGTGAGGACTGTTATTATCCTAGTTCTTGTGTTACCTTGTGCTTGTCGTGCTGTATGTGAGGACTGTTATTATCCTAGTTCTTGTGTTACCTTGTGCTTGTCGTGCTGTATGTGAGGACTGTTATTATCCTAGTTATTGTGTTGCCTTGTGCTTGTCGTGTTGTACAGCCTCATTCCATTGTGTGCACCACATTACATTGACCATACGAGAGAAGCATGCTGAGAGGTAGCTACCCTGTATGGTCAGGTATCTAGAAGCAAGCTCACCTGAAAACTTCCCATCCCCATTGTACTTTCAGAGTGACTTTGAGGTGAGATGATGGTTGTAAGTGGACAGGGGGATCCGACAATGTTCAAGATTGGGAATACTTAAGAAAAAAAAAAGCCACGAAAATTGCCAAGAATGCCAAAAAAAAAATGCAATGAACGCAAAGAAGAACGCAAAGATGAAGAAAAAGAAAAAAAAACAGGAGACAGAAGAAAAACACCAAAAGGAATAAGGAGAAGAATTCAAAGAAGAAGAATGCAAAGAAGAAGAATGCAAAGAAGAAGAAGAAGGAGAAGAAGAAGAAGAAAAAGAGAAGAAGAAGAAGAAGAAGAAGAGAAGAAGAAGAAGAAGAAGAAGAAGAAGAAGAAGAAGAAGAATGCAAAGAAGAATGCAAAGAAGAATGCAAAGAAGAATGCAAAGAAGAAGAAGAAGAAGAAGAAGAAGAAGAAGAAGAAGAAGAAGAAGAAGAAGAAGAAGAAGAAGAATGCAAAGAAGAATGCAAAGAAGAAGAAGAAGAAGAAGAAGAATGCAAAAGAAGAAGAAGAATGCAAAGAAGAAGAATGCAAAGAAGAATGCAGAGAAGAATGCAAAGAAGAATGCAAAGAAGAAGAAGAAGAAGAAGAATGCAAAGAAGAAGAAGAAGAAGAAGAAGAAAGAAGAAGAAGAAGAAGAAGAAGAAGAAGAAGAAGAAGAAGAAGAAGAAGAAGAAAAAAGAAGAATGCAAATAATTCAAAGAAGAAGAAGAAGAAGAATTGTGAAGAAGAAGAAGAAGAAGAAGAAGAATGCAAAGCAGAAGAAGAAGAAGAAGAATGCAAAGAAGAAGAAGAAGAAGAATGCAAAGAAGAATGTAAAGAAGAAGAAGAATGCAAAGAAGAAGAAGAATGCAAAGAAGAATGCAAAGAAAAATGCAAAGAAGAAGAAGAAGATCAACAACAACAACAACAACAACAACAACAGTAAGAAGAGGAAACAACAGTAATACAAACACTGTAATTACCCATCTTCTGTACCGCACCAAAACCCAAACTGCCAGCGTAGGCGGTGTCACCAGCTGGATAGCTGGATC
>JASPKP010002087.1:0-7500 GCA_030674155.1 Stramonita haemastoma
TAAGGCAAAGTATTTTATTCGAGGATAATAGATAAGCACTCGTGTGCTTTTTTACATCCAGTCCCCGCCCTTTTCAGGGATACATCAAGATGAAAAGATACTAAACAATAAAATTTTACGCAGTACCAAGCAACACACAAGAATAAGGACACTATATATGATAAGGTAATAAAAATGCACTCGATCAGAAGACAAAATCAGAAGTCACAATAAAAAGATTTTGATTATGGAAGAATAGAAAAGTGTTAATAGGTAAAGAGCAAACAAGAGAACAAGATGAAATAAACAACTGGAAACATCAATCCACCACCATCTGTCAAAAGTTATACATGTGATATAAATCATACATTTGGATAAACGGGGGGAAACTTTTTTTTAACTAATATTGGAGGGGGGAGAGATACTGCCAATAAAAATATAAATAAAATCAACAATTATAATGATCCAAATACCAAAAGTAAGGAACCATACCAAGCATCAAACAACAGGCAAGAACAGAGAGAGGAGAGAGGAGAGAGAGAGAGAGAGAGAGAGAGAGGAGAGAGAGAGAGAGAGGAGAGAGAGAGAGAGAGAGGAGAGAGAGATGGAGAGAGAGAGAGAGAGAGAGGAGAGAGAGAGAGAGAGAGAGAGAGAAGGAGAATAATGAATAATCTTTATTTTTCAAGGGTTACAGAGTAAGCATTACATACTTTTTTTCATCCGGCCCTTGAGAGAGAGAGAGAGAGAAGGAGAGAGAGAGAGAGAGAGAGAGAGAGAGAGAGAGAGAGAGAGAGAGAGAGAGAGAGACAGAGAGACAGAGAGACAGAGAGACAGAGACAGAGACAGAGACAGAGAGACAGAGAGACAGAGATAGAGAGACAGAGTATAGAGACAGAGAGTGTGTGTGTGAGAGAGAGAAGAAGAGAGAGAGAGAGGAGAGAGAGGAGAGAGAGAGAGAGAGAGAGAGAGAGAGAGAGAGAGAGAGGAGAGAGAGGAGAGAGAGGAGAGAGGAGAGAGAGAGAGAGAGAGAGAGAGAGAGAGGAGAGAGAGAGAGAGAGAGAGAGCGAGGAGAGAGAAGAGGAAAAGAGAGAAGAGGAGAGAGAGCAGAAGAAGAGAGAGGGAGTGGAGGGGGGGTGTTGGCGGCGATTGGGAGGAGAAAAGAAGTGAAAAATGGAAAGAACGAAAGGAGAGAGATCCCAATGTAAAGTAAGACCCCTGTACAATCTATGCCTGGCCTGCAGTTCATACTCTGACGCCGTTCAACCTATACTCTCCCATTCAGGAGAAAAATCCTCTGAAGTCGGAGTATGGCTGCCTGTATGGCGAGGTACTTGAAAACAGTCCTACACGCAAGCTTCTCATTTTGGTGTACTTCCTATTCACGGGATTCCCAGGCGGATGATGAGTCAGAGTGCATGTTCTGGGTGACCTCCAGAATGTTAAAGCTGGGGAACACACAACAACAACATATTCTGTCACGTACTGATTTTACCGGGAACAAGTACAAGAACCTTAACAAATCCTGGTATAACGCTGGAACTTAGCGTGTTCCAAACCAATGTAGTTAAACAAGGCCTTGTTCATGTATAGAATCTATAATTATAAGAATAAACTTAACTAACATTAACAAAATTATTCATTCCTCAGTATTATCTGCATTGTTCAACTTTAAATGCAACGCGGGGGTATTTTTGTGTAGTCTATATTAATATCATTATCGATGTAATTTTTCGATTATGATAATAATGTAATACTGAAAACAATGTGGTCAATATGTATGTTTTCCCTCCATTCCTCTCTCTGTTCTGCCTTTCTCAGGGGAATGGAGGGAACTGGTTGTCAAGTCTTCATGGGTGCCCCCACGGTCCCCAGACTAAGGGATAGATATAGATAGATAGATAGATATTATATATATATATATATGTATATATATATATATATATATATATATATAGAGAGAGAGAGAGAGAGAGAGAGAAGAGAGAGAGAGAGAGACAGACAGACAGACAGACAGACAGACAGACAGACAGACAGACAGACAGACAGACAGTCTTCATGGGTGCCCCCACGGTCCCCAGACTAAGGGATAGATAGATAGATAGATAATAGATAGATAGAGGAGAGAGAGAGAGAGAGAGAGAGAGAGAGAGAGAGAGGAGAGAGGAGAGAGAGAGAGAGAGAGAGAAGAGAGAGAGAGAGAGAGAGAGAGAGAGAGAAGAGAGACAGACAGACAGACAGACAGACAGACAGACAGACAGACAGACAGACAGACAGACAGACAGACAGACAGACAGACAGACAGACAGATGTTTTAGCACATCCAAGTGTGGCCAGTAGTTCAGTTCAGTACTACCAGGTCGTATTGAGACACAGGAGGGCAATTAGTCAAAGCTTGTTCAAAGTTCTGTTTCACCGAGCATGGCTGAAGCATGTGTCTGACCCTGTCGGCTGATGCCTTTAACATCGCTAGACAAATCCCTGCGCTGTTCGTCACACCTGTCTGCTTCACTGCAACGCGGGTCCCAGACATCTGGCCTCGCTTACGCCATTTGTGACGCTCCACCACGAAATGAGTTGCTTAGCACCTAACCCACTTTTCGGCTAAGAGCAATTAAAGGCAGTCGGGGGTGAGGTTGTTGATTTTGAGATTTTGTCTGATAATAAAAACTATAGCCCTTATTCTACCTTGTAGTGAAATATCAAAACATAATTGTGCTTCCTTTTTGTCTTTAAACATGTTTTGAAAATAGCCAAGCCCTCTTTCTGACCACCTAGTAGAATGTCAAACTTGTCCATATCTTATTTTGTTTTTTCTTGCAGTCTATCATTTCAATTTGTGATAACTTTTCATAGAATTGTGCAATTTTCAGTCTGTTTTTTGTATTGTATAGGCATTTCATTGCAAATTAATAACATGTCAGTAACTAAAAACTGACCAATGGTGCAATACGACTCCTTATGTGATGGAGCGTCACATTTTACTTGAACGTCAGAACAGAGGTGTTACATGGAACACACACAGCAGTTTTCCCCTGTCGTTCTTGACATGACATTCAATTTGTCATCTCATGCTGACAGTGTGATGAACACCGAGAGGATTCTCTTTAAATATTTAAAGCATTGTGTTACAGTCGCTACCTTCCAAACACAACTAGGTTAAAGGCAGCAGTCAGCTATGTAAGGCCCACGCTGATTTCTACGCAGGAAACGCAGCGAAAGACAAATTGAATTGTAAGTTGTTCACATGGCATGATACTCTTATTTCCGGACGCAAAATTTGCTGCGCAATAACAAAAATACCGTATTGATTCATCTTTTAATAGCAACACATTTCTCCTCTATGTGCGTACTGCAATTTAAAAGAAAAAGGAAAAGATTGGCTAGGAGTTCACAGGAGTGATTGCTACTTCCTTCAAGAAATAAACATTTCTATAAACGCATAAAACCCCCCCGAAACCTACTTGTCCAGAACACATTTGACTTGAAACACTGCAACAGATCCCAGAACCGTATCTTGTAACATTGTTGGGCAGTGGAAAATTGTAGGTTGTAGTATTTTTCCTCTGATTTTTGATGTGAAAGATTTTTGTTGTTTGCCTGTTGTTTTTTAGCCATTAGCATTCCTCTCTTACACAGAGCACTGAGCAGACATAGCCATGTCACTGCAGACTGCTGCCAGACTGCGTCACCACATCATCAGCTGCCTCAGCCTTCTTTTTCTGTCTGTCAGGGACTGCCATGTGCTATGACGTCATAACATGACGTCCACCGTCTCTTGCACAGGAAGCCAGTGATCACTCCATCCAAAGGCATTGCAGAATGTGTTCTGTGAGTGACATGATCATCTCATTTTGACAACAAACCAAGACCACAGCAAAACAAGAACTTACTTCTACTACTAACTCACTCTACTACTACTAATATACTACACTACTACTATCACTAAACATGCTGCTAGCTCGCTCAAAAGCTTTGCTGATGTGCTGTGCTGCTGACTGCTGATACTACTACTCATTACTAACTACTACTGCTAGCTCGCTGCAGCTGCTGCTGCTAGCTGCTGCTGCTGCTAGCTGCTGCTGCTGCTGCTGCTGCTGCTACTACTACTCTACTACTACTTACTGCTGCTGCTGCTGCTGCTGCTGCTGCTGCTGCTACTACTACTACTACTCTACTACTAGCTACTACTACTACTACTAAGCGCTTTGATTTGTTTGCATTACAAGATTTAGCGCTATATGAATTCCATGTATTATTATCATTATTTATTATTATTATATACTTACTTATACTACTACTACTACTACTACTACTACTACTACTACTACTACTACTACTACTACTCTGCTGCTGACTGCTAGCTGCTGCTGCCGCGCGCCGCGCCGCCGCCGCCGTACTACTACTACTACTACTACTACTACTACTACTACTACTCTATACTACTACTACTACTACTACTACTACTGTTGTTCTCACCTTTCTCCCCCTCCTCCCCTGTCTGTTCCAAAAGCGGACACAATAACAGCGGCTAGGCTGTATGACATGACACGTGACATGACATGTCATGTGACAACAATGACAGGTCCCTGTACCAGTCAGTACCTTCACCGTATGGAGGCACATGTAAAGGTGTCCCATAACCTGTGTGGTCGTTGGGAAGAGAGGCGTCAGAGACCTCAGCTTCTCTAGGGGCCAGCATGTTGAGGGACGCGCCCATCTCCTCTCCCTCAGCTGCTTTACCTTTCCTGACCCTCAAGAGGTCAGGTACCCATTTACAGCTGGGTGAACTGGGGGACTGTACTGAAGCCAAGACATGCAAACGGTCACCCATCCAATTGGAAACCACGCTCGATGCTGCTTGACCTTGGCTGGGGGAAAGCGAGTGCTCAAAATTTATTTCCAAATCAAAATTTTATTTCCAGAGTGGTACATTGAGTAAGCAATAAATTTGCTTTTTTTTCATCAAGCCATCTATCTTTAAAAAAATATATATCTCGTCCGCCATGTAGGCTACAGACACATGTACAGTTTTTCATTTAGTTATAGCTTTCCCTCTTCCTTACTCCTGTTTTATTTGTATTTTGTACTTGTCTTTTGTATCACTTTATGTCACAACAGATTTCTCTGCGTGAAATTCGGGGCTGCTCTCCCCGGGGAGAGCGCGTCGCCACAAGTGCAGCGCCTACCCATTCTATTTTCTTTTTCTTGCATGCAACTGTATTTGTTTCCCTATCAGAGTGGCTTTTTTCTTACAGAAGTTTGCCAGGGTCAACCCCCTTGTTGCCGTGGGTTCTTTAACGTGCGCTAGATAGTGAATAATTGTCTATATGTTTCTTTGTTTGTCCCCTCATCATTCTCTCTCTCTCTCTTATCTCTCTCTATATATATTAGTAAATTTATTTTTCCTTTTATCAAAATGTATGATTTATATAACTTACCTCATTGATAGATGGTAGTGGATCGATGTTTTCAGTTGTTTATCTCATTATAATCTCTTGTTTGCTCTTTATCTATTAGTGCGCTTTTATAATCAAAATCATCATTTCACTGTGATTTCTGATTTTCGTTTTCTGAATGAGTGCATTTTTATTACCTTATTATATAATAGTCTTGCTGTCCTTATTTCTTGTCTGTTGATTGGTACTGGGTATAGTTATTTGTTCTTGGTATTTCATTATTCTTGTTATTGTTTAGTTTAAGGAGGCTTTTTATCTTCATTTTATCCCTGATAAGGGCGGGGACTAGATGTAAAAGAGCACACGAGTGCTTATTCATTACCCTCGAATAAAAGAATTTGCCTTGCCTTGCTCTTTGCCTTGCCTTGCCTTGCCTTGCCTTGCCTTGCCTCTGCCTCTCTTCTCTCTCTCTCTCTCTCTCTCTCTCTCTCTCTCTCTCTCTCTCTCATCTCTCTCTCTCTCTCCTCTCTCTCTCTCTCCTCTCTCTCTCTCTATTGTTTACTGCCACTGAGCCTTGTGCATACACGTGTATGTGTGTGTGTGTGTGTGTGTGGGGAGTGGGGGGTGGTGGTGTATGTAGGTATGTGTGTATGCGAGGAGGGGGGAGGGTGTGTGCCAGGGGGGGTATGTGTGTGTGTGTGTGCACGCACAGGAGCACGCGTGGGGAGTGCGCGCGCGCGCGCGCGCGCGTTGTGTGTGTGTGTGTGTGTGTGTGTGTGTGCGGTTTGGGGAGGAGTGGGGTGTGTGTATGTGTGTGTATGTGTATATGTATGTTTATATATGTGTGTGTGTATGTGGGCATGTGTATGCATGTGTGTATTTGTGAGTGAATGTATATGTGTGTGTATGTGTGTATGTGTAAGTATGTGTGTATTTGTGTGTGAGTGTGTATGTATGGGTGTGTGGTGTGTATGTGGTGTGTAGTGTGTGTGTATGTGTACACGCGCGAGTGCGTTGTGGTGTGTGTTTACGCGGTGGCGTGTGCGAGTGTGCGTGCAGCATGTGTGATCTTTAGCTGAAGTCAATACAGAGAGTGTCAGTCGGAAGGAAAAGAACAAAAAAAAACAAACAAAAAAAGGAGAAACAGTTGTTGGTTGTTTATCGATTCGCACGGCCAGTTTTCACTCCACCCCACCCCCACCCCCACCCCTCACTCCAATTTGTCTCTCTCCTTTTATCATTCGGAACGGACCCCCCCCCCCCCTGTTTGATGCGAGCGGTGCAAAAAAAAGTGAAATTTATGTCCCTAAACCTAGTTTTCCTTTATCAATCCAGCCACCCCCCCCCCTCTCCCCCCCTCTCTCTCTGTACGTCTCTTCTCTGTCTTCTGTCTGTCTTTCTCTCTATTATCTGTCTCTCCTCCCTCTCTCTCTCTCTCCCCTCTTTGTCTGGTCAGTCTCTCTGTCTCTCTCCCCCCCCCCTCTCTTCTCTTGTATGTCTGAGCTCTGAATTTATGTCCCCATGTTCTCTCTCCTCCCCCTCTCTGCCCCCCTCTCTCTCTTCTCTCTCTCTGTTGTCTTCTCGTTCCGTCTCTGTCTCTCTCCCTCTCCCTCTCTCTGCCCCCTCTCTCTCTGTCTCTCTCTTTCTCCCTCTCCCCGCTCTCTCTCTCCACCCCCCCCTCTCTCTGTCTGTTCTCTCTCCTCTCTCCCCCCTCTCTTCCTCTGTCTCCTTCTTAGTCATGTCTTCTTTTACCGCCTGTGTCCACACTACATCTGCCTGTGTCGAAGCGCTGCTACCGCTGCCCACTCTCTCTCTCTGTCTCTCTCTTTTCTCCCTCTCCCCGCTCTCTCTCCACCCCCCCCCTCTCTCTGTCTGTTTCTCCCTCTCTCCCCCCTCTCTTCCCCTGTCTCCTTTCTTAGTGCATGGTAACTTACTTTTACGCACACGTGTGTACACACACTAACATACATGCCTGTGTGGGCGAAAGCGCATGCGTACGCGCGTGCGCGCACACTCATACACACACACAATACACACATAACACACACAACACACATGCACACAGGCGCGTGCGCACACACGCGCGCGTGCACATACATACATACACACGGAAACGTACACATGC
>JASPKP010002087.1:15000-20000 GCA_030674155.1 Stramonita haemastoma
CTGGCAATTTGACGACCCGGGTTCAATTCCCGTTCGAGGGGATTTTTCTCCTGAATTTAACGTCTATGCTGACTCCACTCTCCCCACAAGTCCTTCGGATGAAACTATAAACCGAGGCCCCGTCTGTGAACGTAAGCAGAACATCTTGCGCACACGTTAAATCCTGTTCCGCTTTTTGTAAGGGTAGGGCATTGTGTGCCGGTGGTAACAGATGACAAAATTTACAAAACTGCATGCACACAGGGACTGGATGTAAAAAAGCACATGAGTGCTTATTCTATTATCCTCGATATAAAAGATTAAATAAATAAATAAAAAACACACACACACACACACACACACACACACACACACACACACACACACACACACACACACACACACACACACACACACACACACACACACACACACACTCACTCACTCACTCACTGAGAGTGAGAAGACGTAAAATCGAAGACAACAACAACACACATTCTCTCTCTCTCTCTCTCTCTCTCTTCTCTCTCTCTCTCTCTCTCTCTCTTCTCTCCTCTCTCTCTCTCTATCTCTCTCTCTCTCTCTCTCTCTTCTCTCTCTATATATCTCTCTCTCTTTCACACACACACACACACACACACACACACACACACACACACACACACACACACGTGCGCACGCACGCACGCACAAACACACACACGTACGCACGCACACACGCACGCGTGCACATACACACACTCATAAACACACATGTGCGCACGCACGTGGACACAAATAACTGACACAATGGCAGTTCTATTTCATTTGGTTAATTGAAGCCGATTTCAAGAAGTTCATTCACTGATTGACGTAATTAAGCAGGGACACACACACACACACACACACACACACACACACACCACACACACACACACACACACACACACACACTTATACACACACATACACACACACACACACGCACGCACGCACGCACGCACGCAAGCACACACACAATTATACACACACACCACACACACACACACACACAACACACACACACACAACACACACACACGCACACACACACACACATATGCACACACTCACACACACATATGCACACACTCTCACACACACACTCACACATGCACGCACGCACACATACACACTCACACACGCACACACACACACACTCACACACATACACACTCACACACACATACGCACGCGCACGCACGCACACACACACATACAAAACACACACACACACCACGCACACGCACACACACGCACACACGCAGAGTCCTCCTTTACCACCTTTCGGCACACAGATGAAGACAGACACTGAGAGACATATTTGTTTTGTCGTTGGGTGTATTTAGTAAGTCAGAGTGTCGTTGGCAGCAACCATATTAACGGTCGGCAGTATGCCCTATTAACGGTCGGCAGTATGCCCTATTAACGGTCGGCAGTATGCCCTATTAACTGTCTGCAGTATGCCGTATTAACGGTCTGCAGTATGCCCTATTAACGGTCTGCAGTATGCCATATTAACGGTCGGCAGTATACCATATTAACGGTCGGCAGAATGCCATATTAACGGTCGGAAATATGCTATCTTAACGGTCGGAAATATGCCATCTTAACGGTCGGCAGTATACCATCTTAACCGTCGGCAGTATGCCATATTAACGGTCGGCAGTTTGCCCTATTAACGGTCGGCAGTATGCCCTATTAACGGTCGGCAGAATGCCCTATTAACGGTCGGCAGTATGCCCTATTAACGGTCGGCAGTATGCCATATTAACTGTCGGCAGTATGCCATATTAACGGTCGGCAGAATGGCATATTAACGGTCGGCAGAATGGCATATTAACGGTCGGCAGTATGCCCTATTAACGGTAGGCATATGTCATATTAACGGTCGGCAGAATGTCATATTAACGGTCGGCAGTATGCCCTATTAACGGTCGGCAGAATGCCATATTAACGGTCGGAATATGCCATCTTAACGGTCGGAAATATGCCATCTTAACGGTCGGCAAAATGCCATCTTAATTGGCGGCAGTTTGCCATATTAACGGTTGGTAGTATGCCATCTTAACTGTTGGCAGTTTGCCATATTAGCGGTCGGCAGTATGCCATTTTAAACGGTCGGCAGGATGCCATTTTAACGGTCGGCAGTATGTCATGTGGGGAGTAAACCCAACCCAAAAATCCGACTTGGAGAGGGATGGGCTCCGCCAGGTTCGATTTGCCCAAGAGACACTTATGAGGACAGCTATCAGAATCTCCAAACCAGATCGGTCGTCACCCGGGTTACCAAGGACCGTGCCTTCTTTTGCACATCAGGACAGAGGTAGAAAGTATGCTACGGTGAATAGTGTAGAAAAATTTGTGCCAGAAACTTCATCACCATTGGCACTTGGAATGTACGAACACTAAGCGCCACAGGCAAAGTGGAAGAACTAACACATGAGATGGCCAGATACCAATGGCACATCCTCAGCTCTGCAAAGTAAGGTGGAAAAACATGGGAGAAACAACGTTGTACCCAGCTGGTACGCTCACAAAAGACAACAGGAATTGTCAGGTCTGGAATTGTCTGGCGATTTTCCAGTCTGTGCATTGGCTGCCCGTCTGGTGAAGGAAAAGGAGAAAAAGGAGTTTTCCCAGGGAGTTTGCAGGCCCAGGAAAGGAGTTGATATCTCCATGAATTAAGCCTGTCCACTTCACGACATCCACCACTTAAGGACAACACCACCACCCGCGGAACCCTCAGTGGCCGTCAGATGAGGAGGTGGGTACTGCTGTAAGCAGCCCGGAATGGCATGACTTATTAATGCACTGATGAATATTCATGAAGCTGACTGACACAGCGGCACTATTTTAGTCAGAACCCCCCCCCCCCCCAACCAGAAGTAGTTCCCTGCAGCACCCAATATGGCCGTTTCTAGGCTGTGAAGATGTGGGCAGGAGGGTTTCCATTCCCTTTTCTCTCCGTCTGTCTGTCTTTCTATACCCCTCTCAGTCCTTTATCTCTCTCAGCTACACCTCACACCGCAGCACGCAACAACACAACACACAACACACAGCACAAACACAGCAACACAGACAACACAACAGCAACACAACACTCAACACACACACACAGCAACACACACAACACACACACCACACACACACACACACACACACACACACACACACACACACACACAACACACACACACACACAACACACACCCCACACACACACACACACACACACACACCACACACACACACACACACAACACACAACACACACACACACACACCACACACACACACACACACACACACACACACACACACACCACACACACACACACAACACACACACACACACACACACACACACACACACACACACACACACACACACACACACACACACACAACACACACACACACACACACACACACACACACACACACACACACCCCACACACACACACACACACACACACACACACACACACACACACACACACATTTCGCATCAATCAACATCCACCCCCGCACCAGGCTGGCAGATTGAATGAAGACAAACGCACAAGCACCTTCATGCCCGGAGTGACAAAACCCTTTTCAAATTAAATAAAGCGGCGCCTCCATCTTATCAAGATAAGATTCGCCACCCCCATCCCCACCCTTGCTTCCCTCTTTCCCCCCCCCCTTCCTGCCAGGGCCGTCAGCTCCCCCTCCTCCCCTCCCCGCACCCCCCCCTCCCCCCTCCTAGAGGCTGAAGGAGCCATTCATAACTTCCAGACGAGAGCTGGGATGTTGGGTTAGGAAAGGGGGGGGGGGGAGATTTGCTGTCGCTCTTTCATTGAATTAAATACAATTTTCCCTTCTCTCATCCTCCGCCCTTCCTTCACTCCCTCCCTCCCCCCCTTCCATTCTCTTACCTCACCCCACCAGATAAATTTAGACAGAAACTTCGGGGGGGGGGTGGGGGTTGGAAGTACGAAGAGAGAGAGAGAGAGAGAGAGAGAGAGAGAGAGAGAGAGAGAGAGAGAGAGACAGAGACAGAGAAGAGACAGAGAGAGACAGAGAGAGACAGAGAGAGACAGAGAGAGACAGAGAGAGACAGAGAGAGACAGACAGACAGACAGACAGACAGACAGAGAGAGGAGAGAGAGACAGAGAGAGAGAGCAGAGAGAGAGGAGAGGAGAGAGAGAGAGAGAGGGAGACACACACACACACACACACACACAACACACACACACACACACACACACCACACACACACACACCACACACCGCACACACACAACACACACACACACACACCCGCACGTGCGCGTGCGCGCACACACAGAGAAACATACACACACACACACACACACCACGCACACAGAACACACGCACGCACGCACACATACACACACGACGCCGATGGCAGCCCACCTAGCCAGGCAGACCAGAAAGGGATATTGAACATCGATGTCCAAACACTCGCAGATTCTGATGAATTGCCGATGGTTATTTTAACCTCATCAAATTGAATGAAAGCCCCCCCTTCCCCCCGCTCTTCCCCCTTTCACCCCATCCCTAGATCTGTCAGCAAATCTGAACAAAAGATGCTCAATAGCAAATGGTTGCCCTTAGGCCTTTCCTCAAGTACTACAGCAGAGACCTAGGGGTCAGACCATGAAGATTTATGGTGTAGTCATGTGCAGTCCACCCCACGACCATCAATTATGTACTTTCACCATCAGCTGTACCCCTCCTCTCCCCCCTCCCCCATTAATCATGACATAGAACCCCATTAGGAGTACGCTTCAGTGCCCTCGATCATGAATGGTATTCTGCGATATTCCTCCTGCTCTTCATCATGACCAGTGTCCGACTTCTCACTCATCACTCTTCAGTGTATTTGGCTTGGCCATTGTGGGATAGCCCACGACATCGATTGCCTAGCTGGACAAGAGCAAGAGCTGGTCAACTTGGTCAATCACCTTTGGTGAGACCTCTTTAGCGTATGGT
>JASPKP010002087.1:22500-24752 GCA_030674155.1 Stramonita haemastoma
TGGGGATATAAAGCCTATCGCTAAGTCGAACAAGTACATCTTTATGCATGGAAAAGATTCCTTTATGTTCGAAATAAAACAGCCAATGATGCTGTATATGGCGAACTAGGTCGTTTCCCACTTTGGATTACAGCTGTTATGAGATGTGTTGAGTTCTGGCGACGACTGTTAAAGCAATCTGAAGAAAGGTATTCTAAAAAAAGCATATAGAATGTTATCAGCTGTACGTGAGAAAGGCCATGTGACATAGGTGACCTACATTAAAATATTCTTTATGATAATGGTTTGGATGCGACTTCGATAACATTTTTATGAAAGAGCTTAAAGAGAGACTACACAGTGACTTCCGTCACAATTAGCGTAACAGCATGGATTCAAACCCACGGTTCTCAATATATGGGAAAGTTAAAAATAGATTTGCTTTAAAAAACTATGTTGAAATTTTGTACGTCGAAGTATACAGGAATGTTTTTGGCGCAATTCAGGATGAGTGTATCGCAGTCAAATGTACACAAATATCGTTTTTCACCTACAGATGGTAATACTGCATGCCCTGTATGTAACGGTGTCAAAGAGGATGAAGCACATTTTGTGTTTAAATGTCCCTTATATGTGGACATTAGACAGAAGTTCCAACTCAACGTTGATGATGACGTTAACTTAGACAATGCATTTGTCAGTATATTAGCTTGCAACTCACAAGCATCATTGGTAAATCTTGCGAAATACCTTCTGACTGCTTTCAGACTTAGAATTTCATTGATGATATGGTAGCATAAAAGCCAATTTTCTCCAGGATTTTGACTGTTTTCATCTGTGTTCTAAACTTGTCTCAATGACCATCTTTACGTAGTACCAGTATTGTGTTTCCTTATGTTGTATTCTATGACAGAATAATGTGTCTGTGTTTGTGTTTCTCCCCATGAAAGGGGCTGTGGGCCTGTATTCATTACATTTCAGTTCAGAGTTCAGAGTTCTTTCCCCCCTCCCACTATTTCTACCCTATCCAATCTCCTATTTTGGGGTCTTCTGGTATCACTTTAAAGTGAAAATTGAAGACTTAAACCACACACACACACACACACACACACACACCACACACACACACACACACCACACACACACACAGACAAGACACACACGACACCACACACACACATTCTCCTTCCTTTGTCTCTGTTTGACTAGTTGATCCTGCTCACACAGCTCATCACCTCACTCTCTCTTCTCTCTCTCTTCTCTTGTCTCTGTCTCTGTCTTCTCGTCTCTCTTCTCGTCTTCTCTCTCTCTTCTCTTCTCTCTCTCTCTCTCTCTCTCTCTTCTTCCTCCTCTTCTCTCTCTTCTGACTCTCTCCTCTCTCTCTCTACTCTCTCTCTCTCTCCCTACCCCAGTTAAACATTAGTGCTGACTCTACTCTCTCCCAACAGTCCCTCGGATGAGACGATAACCAAAGCCCGTGTGCGAAAGCACGCGGATCATCTTGCACATACGTTTAAATCCTGTTCCACTTTTCGTCAGTGTAGGGCCATGTGTGCCGTTGGGAACAGATGACAAGATTTACAATACTGCAGACACACGGGACTAGATGTAAAAAAGCATATAAGTGCTTATTCCATTATCCTTGATATAAAAGAATAATGAATAAATAAAATAAATAAATAAATACATCTCTCTCTCCTATCCAATCTCCTATTTTGGGTTCCTCTGGTATCACTTTAAAGTGAAAATTGAAGACAACACACACACACAAACACACACAACACACACACACACACACACACACACACACACACACACACACACAACACACACACACCACACACACACACACACACACACACACACACACACACGACACACAAGCAAACACCACACACACACACACACACACACACACATACACACACACACACACATACACACACACACACACACGGGAGAGGTGGAGGGCAGTTCAGTTCATAACTGCGGAGGCGGGGGGGGGGGGGGCACACAGGGGCAGGTAATCCTAGAGAAGGTGCATGAAGCAGGGGCAGATGTCAGAGCTGAGGAACGGCAGACAGAAGGAACAAAAGCAGTAGGGAGGAGAGGGAGGGGGGGGGGGGGGGAGGAGGAGGAGGAGGAGGGGAGTGGGGGGGGGGGGGAGACCCTAAAAAGCCAGGTCTCCATCCATCTTCCTCAGGCAGAGCGTGTTGTGTTTTGATTCAACCCCCCTCCCCCCCCCCCATCCTTTCCCCCTTCTCCACATAAAC
>JASPKP010002088.1:2500-15000 GCA_030674155.1 Stramonita haemastoma
GTTCCCTCACTTTTTTTTTTTTTTTTTTTTTTTTGCTGCCTCGTCTTCTGTGACGTTCCCGTACTGCTGTTCCCACGCCGCTCATTTCAATCTCCCCGCCACAGCCATACCCAGATTCGTTGTGTCTCACCCCCGGGGTCGGGAGTCCACAGGGAGCTCATCAATATTAGGCCGCCGCGGGGCCACCAGCCAGAGGGGCCCTGCACTTCTGCTGGGTCACTTTGGTGGTGTTCAGTGGGGCCTGTTCTGAGCTAACATACGCAGGACACCACCTACTAAGCCCCCTACTAACGACAGTATTAGCTCAGTCGCGGAGCCAGACTGAGTGAGTCACCCACCCAAGGTGGCGACCACCACAACGTCCCTCCAACGACCGCCTCCCCACGAACCCCCAACCCCAAAGGCTTTGACACAAATTCACCACAGGCACAGAAGCGTATGGGGAAACCGAATCTGAGGTCACCATGAGACCAGAGCAACGGAGGCCACCGAATCAGAGGCAATTTTTATTATTGCATGATGATCAATGAGGATGAGGATGATGTAATGATGCTGCTGTGGAGGTGCATCCGCTTTGAGACTACTTGACAGGGTTGTTCTCTACGCTTACTGTCATAATATATCCCGGCGTCAACCAGGCCCGAGAGACACCTGCAGTGTTGGTCAGGTAATTTGAGCAACACTCTCAAATTCGCATCCGTAGAGTGGATGAAGCTCGACTGTGTGGTCCCAGTCTCCCCACTGAGCCCACAGCACACTCACTCTGGGTAGGAGCCGGCCGGAGCCCGAAAAAATCCCTATGACTTATGGGATTCGAACCCGCGACCTTCCAGTCCGGAATCCACGGCGCTAACCACTGCGCCATGGCGGCTGGTACGTTCCCTCACTTGACTTATGCCTGTGAATTCCCGTGGGAACATAGGGCCGCAACAACACTCCTCCAACGGACTCGGTTCTGGGAGATCCTCTTCAGTTCGGCCCACGTCATTCCGGCTGCCTTCGTCTCTGCTTCAGTGCTTCTGCGCCAGGTCTGTTTTGGTCGACTCACTTTCCGCTTCCCTTGTGGGTTCCAGTCAAGGGCCTGCCTGGTGACATCTGAAGCAGGCTTGCGGAGCGTATGGCCGATCCATCCCCATTTCCTTTTCTTGATCTCCGTCTCGATTGGAGCATGTCTGGTCCTGTCCCATAGTTCTTCGTTTGAGACTACTTCTGGCCACCTGATACCAAGGATGTTCCTAAGACATCTGTTGGTGAATGTCTGGCGTTTGTGGGTGTTGGTCTTTGTTACCCGCCAGGTTTCTGAGCCATACAGTAGGACCGACTTGACGTTTGATCTTGTTGTGGAGTGAGGGCTGTTGATCTCCAGATTGGGCGAAGGGTGTTGAAGGCATGACGGGCTTTATTTATTCGGCACTTGATGTCTTCGTCCGTCCCCCCACCTTTACTAACGACACTGCCCAGGTAGGTAAATTTGTCGACTTCTTTGATGTTTTCTTGGTGTAGTCGCACTGGGTCTTGTTTCTTGTTGTTCACCCTCATGACCTCCGCCTTCCTCCGTTAACATCAGTGCAGACTCCACTCTCCCCAAAAGTCCTTCGGATGAGACTTTAAACCGAGGCCCCGTGTGCGAACGCATGCAGAACATCTTGCGCACACGTTAAATCCTGTTCCGCTTTTCGTAAGAGCAGGCCATCGTGTGCTGGTGGGAACAGATGACATTTACAAAACTGCATACACATGGGGACTGGATGTAAAAAAGCACAAGAGTGCTTATTCCATTATCCTCGATATAAAAGAATAAATCAAATCAAATGATATCAAATCAAATTAATCTTCCTAATGTTGATTTGGAGGCCTATCTTTTCGGCTTCCTCCGCAACATGACATAGCTTCTCTTTTGCATCTTGGTGCCGTGGGAGAGAAGGCTGATGTCGTCTGCGAAGTCCAGGTCTTCCAGCTGCCTTGTGAAGGTCAACTGTATGCCAGTTCTCCTGCCTGCTGTGGCCTGTCGCATTATCCAGTCAACCACCAACAGGAAGATGGTTGGTGACAACAGACAGCCCTGACGAACGCCGGTTCGTACGGAGAAGGGTTCCGTCAATTTACCATCATGGATGACTTGACAGGTGACATCTTCATAGAGCTGTTGGATGATGGTGACGAACTTTGATGGGAAGCCATAGTGGTGCATCAGTCTCCAGATGACATCTCTGTTGACACTGTCAAATGCCTTCTGAAAGTCGACAAAGACCGACTACAAGGGGGTCTGCCACTCCAGGGACTGCTCGATGATGATGCGCATTGTGGCGATCTGATCTGTGCATGATCTGTCTTGTCGGAAGCCTGCCTGTTCATCCCTGAGTGTCTTGTCTAGTGCCATCTTCAGTCTTTCTAAGACTGTTCTTATCAGTATTTTCCCTGGGATAGACAGCAGCATGATTCCTCTCCAGTTGTTACAGGATGACAGATCCCCTTTCTTCGGCAGTTTCACGAGGTAACCTTTCTTC
The DNA here is from genome assembly GCA_030674155.1 of Stramonita haemastoma. Lineage (NCBI taxonomy): Eukaryota > Metazoa > Mollusca > Gastropoda > Neogastropoda > Muricidae > Stramonita > Stramonita haemastoma. Next base: position 5,008 of record JASPKP010002088.1, read on the forward strand.
CAGTCTTTTGGCACACTCTCTTGTTCCCAGATCTTGTGTAGGAGTGGATACATCATGTCAGTTGAAGTCTGGATGTCTGCCTTCAGTGCTTCAGGGGGTATACCGTCGGACCTGCTGCTTTGCCTGACTTTAAAGACTTTATGGCTGTGGTGATCTCATTTTTGGTGGGGGGGGGGGGGGGGGGGGGGGGGGGCGATGTTGATGCCAAGGATTTCAGTAGGTGTGGGATATCTTGCGGGACAGATGGTGCTGGTCTGTTGAGTGTTTCTTTGAAGTGCTCCACCCATCTTGCTCTCTGGTCCTCTTCACCTGGAATGGTATTGCCGTTCTTGTCTTTGATGGGGCAACTTGGTTTACTGTTTTTTCCTGAGAGGGTCCTCGTGATCTCATACAGTCTCTTCATGTTTCTTTGGCCTGATGCAGTCTCTGCTTCCTGAGTCAGCACCTCGATGAAATTTCTCTTGTCCTTTCTTGCATTTCTTTTTACTGCACGGTTTTTGTCCCAGTATCGTGCTTGCAATGTCTGCTTCTCTTCTTGATCTTGTGTTTTGTTGATCTGGTCTTTCAGCTGTTTTCTCTCGGTGATCAGTGCCCATGTTTCTGTTGTCAGCCATTCCTTGTGTTTTCTTGTATTTTTTTTCCCAAGACTGCTTGGCATGTTGTCTTCCAGGTCTCATGTAGACTGTGCCACTGCTCTTCGATCGTTTCCTCTGGCATCTACGTTCCCACACGGCCTCGGTTTATAGTCTCATCCAAAGACTTTTGGGGAGAGTGGAGTCAGCACTGATGATAACTCCAGAGGAAAGATCCCCTCGACCGGAATCGAACCCGGGTCGTCAAATTGTGAGCGCAATGTTGTGACCACTAGGCTATCCCGTCCCCCAATCATTAAGGTAGCTGCATTCCGACTGCAGACACCAGAGGAAGACTTAGGCTACCCTTTGGGTGACAACATATCCATTCTTAGCCCAGGCCAAAAGCTGTGTCAGTTATTGATGTCAGCTAATTGCCAAGGCCTACACTAAAATGTTGTTATGCTGTACAATGTTGTGTTGAGATTGCCTTCAGCCATCACAAAGCTCTTAACATAACAACCTGCACTCTCCTTTCAAGAAAGAAAAAAATCATCTGAAGTCAGAGTATGGCTGCCTATATAGCGAGTTAGGTTACTTACAAAACAGTCATACACGCAAACTTCTCATTCAGTGTGCTATTTCAATCTCAAAGTGATTCCTAAGTGGGATGGATGAGTGAGTCAGAGTGCACATTCTGGGTGACCCCCAGAGTGTAACGCTGGGGAATGCAGAACAATAGCAACTGCAACAACAACAACAACAACAACATACCCATACCAGCGAAAGATGAAGGCCTACACCCTGGGTAATAACATCCAGACAAGTGATTGACTTGCCCTGAGGATGACAAGACTTAAACCATCCGAAAACCTTTTTCGTAAGCATGACAGCACACTTATCCTGAGGGAAAACAGTGCTGTGTATGACAACACACCCAGAGCACTGGAGCACTTGCCCTGTAGGTGAACCATACTTGCAAATGTTTAGACTTATGCTGTGATTTACATTGCACCCCAACCAGCAAGAGATTTACCCTGTGGTTAACAACCCACCCCAAACCAATGATAATTTACCCAATCCACCTGAACCAATGACAGACTTACCCACCCCACCCCAATGAAAGATCTTACCAATTCCACCCCAAACCAATGAAGGATCTTACCCACCCCACCCCTACCCAATGAAAGATCTTACCCAATCCACCCCAAACTAATGAAAGATCTTACCCACCCCACCCCAATGAAAGATGCTACCCAATCCACCCGAAACCAATGAAAGATGTTACCCAATCCACCTAAAATCAATGAAAGATCTTACCCAATCCACTCCAAACTAATGAAAGATCTTACCCAATCCACCCTGAACTAATGAAAGATCTTACCCAATCCACCCCAAACCAATGAAAGATCTTACCAAATCCTCTCAAACCAATGGAACACTTACCCAATCCACCCGAACCAAGAAAAGATCTTACCCAATCCACCCTGAACCAATGAAAGGTCTTACACAATCCACCCTAAACCAATGAAAGATCGTACCCAATCCACCCTGAACCAATGAAAGATCTTACCCGCCCCCAACCAATGAAGGATCTTACCCAATCCACCCGAACCAATAAACGATCTTACCCAATCCACCCTGAACCAATGAAAGGTCTTACCCAATCCACCCTGAACCAATGAAAGATCTTACCCAATCCACCCTGAACCAATGAAAGGTCTTACCCAATCCACCCCAAACTAATGAAAGGTCTTACCCAATCCACCCTGAACCAATGAAAGATCTTACCCAATCCACCCTGAATCAATGAAAGATCTTACCCCATCCACCCTGAACCCAAGGAACACTCACCCTGTGGGTGCAGGGCTGTGCAGAAGTCGGGTGGAAGGAGAAACAAGGGGCCAGGTAGCAGGAAGACAGAAGGGTGGATAACTCTCTGTCCACCTCCACCCCCACCCCTTTCTGAAAACACCCACCCCTAGGGCAAGTTAGTTTGTTTTTGTGTTGTTTCTTCAGCTGTAAGGTTGTGTATAGATATGTGTTTCTGTCTGTATGTCTGCCTGTCTATCTCTGTTACTCTGGACAATGAATATCAATATTTACATCACAGCTCTCTCTCTCTCTCTCTCTTATATATATATATATATATATATATATATATATATATATATATATATATATATATATATATATATATATATAATATATATAAATATAAAACATATATACATATAAAGTCATTCGGATGAGACTATAAACCGAGGCCCCGTGTGCGAACGCACGCAGAACATCTTGCGCACACATTAAAACCCCGTTCCGCCTTTCGGAAGAGCAGGCCATAGTTTGCCGGTAGGAACGGATGACAAAATATTTTTAAAAAAAACAAACAAACCCAGCATGCACACAGGTGTCGTGTTTAGACACCATCCCTGAGGAAAAATCGGGGGGTTAGAGTCCCAGGGCGGCTCGGGGCTGTAGGCTATATGGCAACGTTCTGGTGGCTCCTGCGACGGTACTGGAACCATTCGTATGGTCATTGCCTTTCCAATGGATTATTCCAGTGGCGTGGAGAGGGGGGGGGGGGGGGGGTCTGCTGCATGGGTAACAGCTTGCGCTCTATACTTACCTACCCAGGCTTTGCGCTCTAAAGACTAGAGCGCAACTCCATAGTCTTCCGAGACTGATGGGTGCCTACTACACATACATGTATCTCTCTCTCTCTCTCTCTGAAAAGGGCGGGGACTGGATGTAAAAAACACACGAGTACTTATCTATTATCCTCGAATAAAAGACTTTGCCTTGCCTTGCCTTGCCTTGCCTTGCCTTGCCTTGCATTGCCTTGCCTTCTCTCTCTCTCTCTCTCTCTCTCTCTCTCTCTCTCTCTCTCTCTCTCTCTCTCTCTCTCTCTCTCTCTCTCTCTCTCTCTCTCTCTCTCTCTCTCTTTCCGTGGGTATGCATCTATAATGTTTGTCTGTCTCTCTCCGCACACACACACACACACACACACACACACACACACACACACGCGCGCGCGCGCGCGCACGCGCGCGCACACACACACACACACACACACACACACACACACACACACACACACACACTCAGTACTGCACCTTAAACGTGAGATCCACATCCCAAGGAAAAGCATCCGGGTAGTCAGTGATGCCGCCATTGTATGTCACGAGTGATGCCCCTTTCTTGACCGCGTTAGGAGCCAGTTTAAACAGTCGATATCCAGCGCATGCGTAGCGGGTATTTTCTGGTAATGATGATGATGATGATGATGATGATAATAGCTAGAGCAAAAAGTAATACAACAACAACAACAAAGATGATGATAATAAGAATAACAACATCAAGACTAACAACAGCAACAACAGCAGCAGCAACAACAGCAGCAGCAACAACAACAATAACAACAACAACGACAACAACAACAGCAACAATAATAATGATGATGATGATGATACTACTACTACTACTACTACTACTACTGCTACTGCTATACTACTACTACTACTACTACTACTAATGGTGGTTTTGGTGCGGGATAGCTAAGTGGTCAGTGCGCTCGCTTTCCCCGTCAAGTTAAGCAGCGTCGAGTGTGGTTACCAGTTGGATGGGTGACCGTTTGCGCGCCTTGGCTTCAGTACAGTCCTCCTAGTTCACCCAGCTGTCAATGGGTACCTGCCCTCTTTAGGGTCAGGGAAGGTAAAGCAGCGAGGGAGAGGAGATGGGCGCTGCCTTCAATATGCTGGCCCCTAGAGAAGCTGAAGTCTCTGATGCCTCGCTCCCCTACGACCGCCTAGGTTATGGGACACCTGTACCTTAATGTTGGTAAAAACGCAACTGTTTAACTAGCCACCATGTCATATGGTGGTCTGGGTACTAACTAATCTTTTGAATGAGACAACAAACCGATAGGGCCTTTTCGAAAAGACTAGAATGCGAAAACAATAATTTTAGCCCCCCTCCAAATCTGAAGACTATAATGATAAAAACGGAAAACAGTAAAGATTATTTGAAAATTGAAACTAAAAAACTGATTTTTTTGGTTGAAAATTAAAAAATACAAAACTATTTGATCAAAACTGTACAACCTTTTTATAATCATCTATTCGATGTATTTTATTTATTCATTTTTTATATAAAAGTGTAAAATTGTTAACTAAAAACCACAAAAACAGATCTTTTAAAACCTGAACATTTCTAATAGAAACTGTAAGGCCATCTTTAAGATACAAAATACTAAAAAATATAACCTGAACAGTGTAAGGCCTCTAAAAACGGTATGGCTTTTTAGAAAAAATAAACACTGAAAAAGTAAAAACCAGAGGGCCTTTTTACCCCCCCCCCCCCATAAATCCCAAAACAATCAGAAAGGAAATAAAATTATTAATAAACAAAAAAGTCACTACATAAAAAGTTAAAAAGGAAAACTACAGTTTTTGTGTTAAATTGCAAAGATTGAAAACCCAAAAATTAAAAACACAACGCCTCTTTGGAAAACTAACCTAAAAGACAGCTGTAAGACCTTTTGGGAAAAACTGAATATTACAAAGAAATTAAAAAAAAAAAAACAAAGAAAAAAAAAAACCAAAACGAAAACAAAACAAAAAAAGAAAAAGAAAAAAAGACGCAAAACCCGCTTGAAAATAAAAAAAGCAAAGTCGTTTTGGAAATAAAACTGAAAAACAAAAACTGTTAGATCAATCTAGAAAAGTGAAAAAAAATGAAATAAAACTCATAGGCCTATGTGTGCAATATCGAAGAAAAACTGAACTTTTATCGTTCCTAGGCAAGAGTTATTCTGCATATGCAAACATTTTTACTCACCATTTATGTATCTGCATTTTGATGTTATAGAAAGTAAAGAATTGAAAGCTTGAAACTAAAAAGTATATAGTCTTTTTGGAAAATCAAAAACAACTCAGAACAATGATGCAGTTTGGTACACCCAACAAACCCAAAACTGAACATTTTACATGCCTACCCGACAGCCTCAAACCTTAAAACTAAAAACCGAAAACCCTAAAGATTTCTCTGGTGACATTAAAAATTGAAAATTTAAACTAAAAGCTATACACTGTAAGTTTTATTTTTCACTAAGTGAAAAACAACAACAACCTAAAAACTAAAAGCTATATGTCCCTTTGGCACACACACAAAAAATGCTCTTTTGTGAGGAGCAAAAAACTGAAAACTACATGACTTGTGGAAATATGAAAATATTAATGTTGTTGTTGTAAAATTGAAGAAAAAACCCCTAAAAACTGAGAAGCCAAACTGCAAGACCTCTTTCTTTCTAAGAATTGAAAAAAAAAAGAAACTAAAAACTTTAAGACGTTCTATGAATACTAACTAATAAAAGGGAAAATCTAAAAATTTAAGGCGTTGTTTTGAAAACTAAACATATGACCAACAAATCCCCCCCCCCAAATTTAAGGTCTTAAAAAAATGAAAAAAAGAGAGTAAAAAACAAAAAAAACAAACACAAAAAACACTGGAAAGTTTAAGGCCTTTCTTTGCTACAGAGAGAAAAATCTAAAACTAGCAAATTAAGTCTTCAAAGCCTTTTTGAAAGACTGAAAAATTGAAAACTAAAAACTAAAAAAAAAAAAAAAGCATTTGGGAGAAGAGGGGGAGAGGGTAAGGAATAAAACTTTTTTTTTTAAAAGTTGAAAACTGAAAAAAATGAGAAATTTCCAAAAGGCAAATGAAAACCCATCAGAGAAAAGCGTGGATTTAAAAAATTGATTAATCTATTCTTTTATATCAAGGATAATGGAGTAAACACTCGTGTGCTTTAAATTTTTTTTTTTTTTTTTTTTACAACGAATTCATGTGTATGCAGTTTTGTAAATCTTGTCATCTGTTCCCACCGGCACACAATAGCCTACTCTTAAAAAACGCGGAACAGGATTTAACGTGTGCGCAAGATGTTCTGCGTGCGTTCGCACACGGGGCCTCGGTTTATAGTCTCACCCAAGGACTTTTAGGGAGAGTGGAGTCAGCACTGATGTTAACTCCAGGAGAGAAAAATCCTCTCCAACCGGGAATCGAACCCGGGTCGTCAAATTGCGAGCGCAATGTTCTGACCACTAGGCTATGAGGTGTCTCCCTCACCCAGCATGGCGTTGTACTGCTCACTGCTGATCCTGATGGGGGCCACAGAGGTCAGGTGGGGGCAGGTGAACCCTGCACGGCCAACCACGTGGGCCACAGTGCTCCACACCATAGCTCCTGTTGTCCCCATGGCTGCCACACAGGGCAGGTCAGGTCAGGTCAGGTCAAATGAAGTCAAGTTAAATGAAGTCAAGTCAAATGAAGTCGGGTCAAATGAAGTCGGGTCAAATGAAGTCAAGTCAAATGAAGTCAAGTCGAGTCAGGTCGAGTCAAGTCATGTCAGGTAAAGTAAATCAGGTCAGCATAAGCCAATTCAGGTCGATTCAAGTCAAAAGAAATCAAGTTAAAACAATTTAGGTCAAGTCAAGTCAAACTATTTTTCTCAGGGCAAATGCGCACCAACTGAAGTCGTGGGTTCGAATCTCGGCAAAGTCTGGTAAATTAAGGGTGAGGATATATATATATATATATATATATATATATATATATATATATATATATATATATATATATATATATATATATATATATATATCTTCTTTGACAATTATCCTGCCTTTTCCCCCCAAGAAAGACTTAAAAGATAACAGTTCTCTCCCATGCCGAAGTCGGATGCGCTGGGCCTGACTTGTCAGGCGCTTAACGGCAGAAAAAACGCATTTTTGCTCATATGACAGACAACAACAGTTGAGGTCTGAGCGTTCGACGACGATGACGACGACGACGACGAAGAAGAAGAATTGCGAAGAAGAAGAATTACGAAGAAGAAGAAGAATTGCGAAGAAGAGTTGCAAAGAAGAAGAATTGCGAAGAAGAAGAAGAATTGCGAAGAAGAAGAATGCAAAGAAGAAGAAGAATGCAAAGAAGAAGAAGAATGCGAAGAAGAAGAAGAATGCGAAGAAGAAGAAGAATGCGAAGAAGAATGCGAAGAAGAAGAAGAATGCAAAGAAGAAGAAGAATGCGAAGACGAAGAAGAAGAAGAAGAAGAAGAAGAAGAAGAAGAAGAAGAAGAAGAAGAAGAAGAAGAAGAAGAAGAATTGCGAAGAAGAAGAAGAATGCGAAGAATGCGAAGAAGAATTGCGAAGAAGAAGAATTGCGAAGAAGAAGAATTGCAAAGACCAAGAATGCAAAGAAGAATGTGAAGAAGAAGAAGAAGAATGCGAAGAATGCGAAGAAGAATGCAAAGAAGAATGCGAAGAAGAAGAAGAAGAAGAATGCGAAGAAGAAGAATGCGAAGAAGAAGAAGAAGAAGAAGAATTGCGAAGAAGAATGCGAAGAAGAAGAAGAAGAAGAATGCGAAGAATGCGAAGAAGAAGAATGCAAAGAATGCGAAGAATGCAAAGAATGCGAAGAAGAAGAATGCAAAGAATGCGAAGAATGCGAAGACGAATGCGAAGAAGAAGAAGAAGAAGAAGAAGAAGAAGAAGAAGAAGAAGAAGAAGAATGCGAAGAAGAAGAAGAAGAAGAAGAATGCGAAGAATGCGAAGAAGAAGGAGAAGAAGAAGAAGAATTGCGAAGAATTGCGAAGAAGAAGAATGCGAAGAAGAATTGCGAAGAAGAATTAAGAAGAAGAAGAATGCGAAGAAGAAGAATGCGAAGAATGCGAAGAAGAAGAATGCGAAGAAGAAGAATGCGAAGAAGAAGAATGCGAAAGAAGAAGAAGAAGAAGAAGAAGAAGAAGAAGAAGAAGAAGAAGAAGAAGAAGAAGAAGAAGAAGAAGACACCTACCCTGGGTGACCCTCAGTGTGATATTTAAGCTGGGGAACACACCAGCAGTTTTATGTTTCACCTCATGATGTCAGAAAACAGGACTGTGTTGATAATTTTTAGGGGGCTGCCTCCATTCTCCTCCTCCTTCCTCCTCGTCCTTTCCACACCCCTCTTCCCCGCCCCCCCTTCAATCACACCACACCCCGCTCACACAGACAGACAGACACACACACACACACACACTATACGACACTATAGCACGCCACACCACACCGCACCACACCCTCCACACCACACCACACCATACCATACCACACACCACACCACACCACACCATACCACACCACATCACACCACACCACACCCCATCCAACCCCACCCCACCACACCCCTCCACACCACACCACACCATATCACACCATACCACACCACACCGCACCACACCCCTCCACACCACACCACACCATATCACACCATACCACACCACACCCCTCCACACCACACCACACCATATCACACCATACCACACCACACCGCACCACACCCCTCCACACCACACCACACCATATCACACCATATCACACCATACCACACCACACCGCACCACACCACACCACTACAGCACACACACACACACCACATCACACCACACCACACACACATCACACCACACCACACCACACCACACCACACCACACCACACCACATCACACCACACCACACTTTAGCACACCACACTACATCACACCACACCATACCACACTATACTGCACAAAACCACACACCACACCACACCACATATGACCCCACCCCACCACACCACACCACACCCCTCCACACCACACCACACCACACCCCTCCACACCACACCACACCACATATGACCCCACCCCACCCTTCCATACCACATCACACCCCACCATACCACACCCCCACCCCACCCCACCCCACCCCACCACACCCCACCCCACCCCCACCCCACCCCACCCCACCCCACCACACACCACCCCACACCCAAACTCACACCAGAGGATTTCATTGTCCCTGTGTTTCTCAGGGCTGGCTTTTCCGCGTACACATCGTCATCACACCACACCACACCACACCACACCACACCACACTACATCACACCACACCACATCACACCACACCACACCACACCACACCACACCACACCACACCACACCACACCACACCACACCACACCACACCACACACACGACACACACACACACACACCACACCACACCACACCACACCACACCACACCCACAACCCAAACTCACACCAGAGAATTTCATTGTCCCTGTATTTCTCAGGGGCTGGCTTTTCCGCGTACACATCGTTCATCACACCACACCACACCACACCACACTACATCACACCCACACTCACATCACACCACACCACACCACACCACACCCACACCACACCACACCACACCACACACACACAACACACACACACACCACACCACCACACCACACCACACCACACCACACCACACCACACCACACCACACCACACCAACCACACCACACCACACCACACCACACCACACCACACTGATCTTACACCAGTA
>JASPKP010002089.1:0-5000 GCA_030674155.1 Stramonita haemastoma
ACAACAACCTGCAACAACGAAAAAACCAACAACAAACAACAAAAACAAAAACAACAACAAAAACAACAAAAACCCAAAACAACAACAACACGCTTACAGGGTTTAGTACATAAACAAAATCACACAAAAACATATTCAAAAGAAAAACATCAAAAGTATTGAAAGGGATACTATAATAGCACCGTCACCCCGAAGGGAAAAACCCAACGCTTTGCACCCTTTCCAGTGATGTACGGGGTGTCTGTGTCAGTCGTTTTTAACCTTAGTATCGAAATAACCTTAGTATCGTATAACCTTATATCGTATAACCTTATATCGTATAACCTTAGTATCGTATAACCTTAGTATCGTAAACCTTATATCGTAAACCTGATATCGTATAACTTAATATCGTATAACCTTATATCGTAAAACCCTTTAGAAACTATAACCTTAGTATCGATAACCTAAGTATCGTATACCTTAGTACGTAAAACCCTTAGATCGTAAAACCCTTTAGTACGTATAACCAAGTATCGTTAACCTTATATCGTATAACCTTAGTATAGTAAACCTTAGGAAGCATAGCCTTAGGATGGAAATAACCTGGGGATAGTAAAACCCCTGAAGATACATACCTTAGAAATATAACCTGAGGTAGTAAAACCCTGAGGAACATAGCCTTAAAATATAACCTGGGGATAGTAAAAAACCCTGGGGAAGTAAAAAACCTGAGGATAGTAAACCCTTTGGGGAAGTATAACCTTGGGATAGCATACCTTAGAAAGTAAAACCCTGAGGATAAAACCTTAGGATAACAAGCCTAGAATATAAACCTGGGGATATATAACCTTGGGATGCAACCTTAAAATAGTAAACCTGAGGATGTAAAACCCTTTAGGATAGCATACCCTAGAATTATAACCTGAGGATAGTAAAACCTTAGGTAGCATACCCTTAAAAAAGTATAACCGGGGGATAGAAAAACCTAGGATAGTAAACCTGGGATATATAATCTTGGGATAGCAAGCCTTAGAATATAACCTGAGGATAGAAAACCCCTAGGATAGTAAACCTGAGGATAGTATAACCTGAGGATAGTAAAACCCTGGGGAAGTAAAAACCCGGGGTAGTAAACCCTCAGATGTAAAAAACCTTAGGACAGTAAACCCTTTAGATAAAAATAACATTAGGAGGTTTAACCCGGGATGTTAACCTCAGGTATATAACCCTTTTGGATGATAATTATAAATATTAACTTAGATGGTAAAGGCACCACCACAAAGGGGGTATCCCCTAATGCCCTTGCCTGCCAGTGATTTTCACTGGTGTATGTTTTGGCCAAAATGACAGGGGTAAAACCCAAATAACCCCACTGATGCGAGGATAGCTTAATACAAACCAGACTGAAAGATACACCCACCCACCGACTGGCTACCCTCACCCCCCCCTGCCCCCCCCCTTCACACACACACAAACAACCACACACAACAACACACAACAAAACACACACACCACAACACACACACAAAAAAACCCAAACCCACCCCAAAACACACACACACACACAACCACAACACCACACAAACCGGGAGGGGATACCTGGGGGTCAAAACTTGCGCCGCGATTTGATGACCCGGTTTCGATTCCCTTCAAGGAAATTTTTTCCCCGGGTGTTAATAAATCAGGGGTGACTCCACTCTCCCCAAAATCTTTCGGATAGACTAAAACTGAGGCCCCCGTGGGGAACGCACACAGAACAAATTGCGCATACGTTTAAAACCGTTTTTTCCCTTTCGTAAATTTGGGGCCCTCTTGCCGGGGTACTCCTCCTCCTCCCTTTTCCCTCCTCCCCCCTCCTCCTCCTCCTCCTCCTCCTCCTCCTACTACACAACACACTCACACTAACCTACTACAAATACTACACACCACTGCTGCTCGCGCTGCTGCGCTGCTGCTCGCTGCTTGCTTGCTGTTTCTACACTACACTACTACTACTACTACTACACTACTACACACACTAAACACTACTACAAATACTACTGAGATGAGAGGGTAATGATGAAAGTTTATGATGATGAAAGTATGATGATGATGATGATGATATGATGGGTGTAAAAATGATGAAATAAAAATATAATAATAATAACAACAATAAAATATAAAATAATAAAAAAAAATAAAAATAAAATAATAAAATAAAAATAAAAATAATAATAATAATAATAATAAAAATCATGGGAAAAATTTTTTTAAACGCTATATCTTTTAAGACCTATCACCCCCCGCTTACATCCAAACGTCATAAAAAGGATAATGTAACCCAACTTGCCCATTAGGTCCGGGGGTGAGAGATGTTTTAAAAAAAAAAAAGACAATACATAAATCCCGTAGAATAAAACACTGGGAGTTTTTTTTTTTCATTTTTGGTGTTTTTTCTTCCAAACAAGATGGGAGTTTCAACTGCGATCGGGTATGTTAATAAGGAAACCAATGTAAGGATACCATCCCGAAACCCAAATTTCAGCAACACTTTCAGCTTTTGCCTAAAGATTAAAAAAAAAAGGGGTTCCCCCTTGTGCACCGCTAACGCAAAGGGGTCAGTGAACTCAGGAAATACATCATTTTTTGGATGTGCGCGGGCAATGAACAGACTGCAGGAAAAAGCTACTGTCCCAACATACATCACTTTCTGTTCTAAACTGCTGTGGCCAGCCTCTTTTCTTCCAATCTGTTTGTTGATCTTTTTCAAAAAGGTCTAGGGACAAAAAAAAAACAAAAAACCCCCTTGTGAGACTGGGGGACCTGAGTGATGAATATCCCCCCCAATTTTCGGGAGTTGTGTGCAGGAAATTTTCCTATTTCTTTTTTTTTTATTTCGCCTTTTTTTATTTTCCCTTTCCCGCACAGTTTTTTTTCTATTTTTGCCTTTCCCCGTCCATTGTCCTCACATTTTTTTTTCCAGAAAAACTTATGATTCTCTCCCATTAAAGTCCAAGAAAAGGGGGGGTTTTTAACCACTTAATCAGTGCATTCTTTTTTCGTTCCCTATAATTATGACAAACAAATTCATTCCCCGAACGTTGAAAAAAAAAACAAAAATTTAAAAAAAAGAAGAATTTAAATAAAAAAATCTTTAATGAAAGAAGAATTTAAAAAGAAGAAGAAAATTTCGAAAAAAAAATTTAAAGCACAGAAAGAATTTAAAGAAGAAAAATTTAAAAAAAAATTTAAAAAAAAAAACGAAAAAATTGAAGAAAATTTGAACAAAAACCAAGGAAAAAAATTTAAAGAAAAATTTTCAAAAAGGAAAATTAAGATGAAAAAAAAATGGAAAAACAAGGACTTGAAGAGTTTGAAAAGGACAAAATAGAAAAATTTGAAGAAGAATCTGAAAATTTAAGAAGAATTGAAGAATTTGAAGAAAATTAAGAAAATTTTAAGAAAATTGAAAAAAAATTTGAACAATTTGAAGAAGAAGAATGCAAAAAAGGAGAAGAAGAATTGCGAAGAAAATGCGAAGAAGAATTCGAAGAAGCGAAAAATTTCGAAGAAGAAAAGCAAAAAAAAATCAAAAAAGAATGCAAAAAGAAACAAAAAGAAGAAGAAGGAAAGAAGAAGAAAAAAAAAGAAGAAGAAGAAGAAGAAAAAGAAGAAGAAGAAGAAGAAGAAGAAGAAGAAGAAGAAAAGAAGAAGAAGAAAAGAAGAAGAAGAAGAAGAAAGAAGAAGAAGAAGAAGAAGAAGAAATAGAAGAAAAAGAAGAAAAAAGAAGACAAAAAAGAGAAGAAGAAGAAAATGAAGAAGAAAGAAGAATGAAGAAGAATTGAAGAAAGAAGAAAAGAAGAAGAAGAAAAGAAGAAGGAAGAAGAAGAAGATTGAAGAAGAAAGAAGAAGAAGAAGAGAAGAAAAGAAGAGAAAAAAGAGAAAAGAAGAAGAAGAAAAAGAAAAGAAGAAGAAGAAGAAGAAAAAAAGAAGAACAAAAAAGAGAAGAATTTGAAGAAAAAATTGAAGAATTTGAAGAAAATTTGAAGAATTTGAAGAAGAAAAATTTGAAGAAGAATTTGAAGAAGAATTTGAAAAGAAAATAGAAGAATTTGAAAAGAAGAAGAAGAAGAAGAAGAAGAAGAAGAAGAAGAAGAAGAAGAAAGAAGAAGAAAAGAAAGAAAAGAAGAAGAAGAAGAAGAAGAAGAAGAAGAAGAAGAAAAGAAGAAGAAGAAGAAGAAGAAGAAGAAAAGAAGAAGAATGCAAAGAAAAGAAGAAGAAGAAGAAGAAGAAGAAGAAGAAGAAGAAGAATAAAAGAAGAAAGAAGAAGAAGAAGAAGAAGAAGAAAGAAGAAGAAGAAGAAGAAGAAGAAGAAGAAGAAGAAGAAGAAGAAGAAGAAAAGAAGAAGAAGAAGAAGAAGAAGAAAAAGAAGAAGAAGAAGAAGAAGAAGAAGAGAAGAAAAGAAGAAGAAGAAAAGAAAAAAGAAGAAAAAAGAGAAGAAGAGAAAAAAGAAGAAGAAGAAGAAAAGAAAACAAAAATGAAGAAGAATTTGAAGAAGAAAAGAAGAAGAAGAAGAAAAGAAGAATTTGAAGAAGAAGAAAAGAAGAAGAATTGAAGAAGAAGAAAGAAGAAGAAGAAGAAGAGAAGAAAGAAGAAGAAGAAAAGAAGAAAGAAGAAAAAGAAGAAAAAGAAAAAGAAAAGAAGAAAAAAAAGAGAAGAATAAGAATGAATTTGAAAAAAGAATAAGAAGACCATAGAATAAGATTTAAGAAAAGAAAAAAGAGAATTGAAGAAGAGAAGAAAAGAAGAAGAAAGAAGAAGAAGAAAAAGAAGAAGAAGAGAAAAGAAAAAGAAGAAGAAGAAGAAAGAAGAAAGAAGAAGAAGAAGAGAGAAGAAAAAGAAAAGAAGAAGAAGAGAAGAAGAAGAAGAGAAGAAGAAGAAGAAGAGAAGAAAGAAGAAAGAGAAAGAAAAGAAGAAAGAAGAAGAAGAAAAAAGAAGAACAAAAAAGAAGAAGAAGAAAAAAAAATTGAAGAAGAAGA
>JASPKP010002089.1:12500-17500 GCA_030674155.1 Stramonita haemastoma
GTTTTTTCTTGTTTTGTTTGTGTTTTTTTTTGTGAGAGCATGGTGTAAAGAAGCTTTGTGCTTATTCATTTACTCTCAATAAACATTTCGAGTTCGAGTTCGAGTTCGAGTTCGAGTTCTCTCTCTCTCTCTCTCTCTCTCTCTCTCTCTCTCTCTCTCTCTCTCTCCTCTCTCTCTCTCTCTCTCTCTCTCTCTCTCTTTGTATTATTTCCATCAGGCTGATGGAATTGCTATCACTACGAAATGCCTGAAACTTGTGCAAATACCACTTTGAAAAATAAAGATTGCCAGCATAGTATCAATGATGAGTCTCTGTGTGTATTTTCTGTCCCTTTTTTAAGCTTGCTAGGACTATTGTGTTGTTTTTTCTTCACAAAAATGTCGGCTTCAACACAATCTGCAGATTTTCTCTTTGCCTCCGTTCTTCATCCCCGAGGGTTTATATTATTAAATATCAACCTCATTTTTCAGAATTGTTGTAATTACATGATTACGTTATTGATTGACTGCTTTGGTTCTTGATAAGAACCTGCTGTCTGATGGTCAATAAATTGTGAGTCATGCAGAGCTTAAATGTTTACTGCATAGGGAAGAAGAAGAAAAAGAAGAAGAAGAAGAAGAAGAAGAAGAAGAAGAAGAAGAAGAAGAAGAAGAAGAAGAAGAAGAAGAAGAAGAAGAAGAACAACAACAACAACAACAACAACAACAACAACAACACAACAACCAGTGCGCACTCCCCCCCCCCCCAAAAAAAAAGAAGGAAAAAACACATTGTGTAGATTTTTTTTTTGCATGTTAAAAGTTGATGTGAGAAGGCTCGTTCAATCTGAAATGATACATTTTATGTACAATCCTTCGGAAAACTACCTCCATATAATTTGGTACACAAAGTGATTACTGTACTGGAAACCACCAGCTATCGTGTAGAGTTACTTTTCAAAAGCTTTTTGGTTTGTTTTGGACGTTTTTCTTCGATCTTTTTACCTGCTTCTTTGTTTGTTTCTTTTTTGTCGTGTTTTTTTTATGAGTGCATAGTTAAAATAAAACAACAACTAGGTACATACGCTTTTTGGATTAAGATTATTTTTTTGGTGCCTTTTTTGTTTTTTAACTATATTCTGATCTGTTCCTTCTGTCTATCTTTTATTTTCATTTCATTTTTTTTTTAATTTGAATCTTTGATAAGTCATTTTCAAAATGATTGAGAAGTTGGTATATGCACTTGTCTTCCCTCACTACTTTTTCCCCAATAATGGTGTTTTACATTTTTGGCATTTTTGTTTGCTTTCTTTTTGCTGCCGTTTGTGTGACTTTCCTGTCCTGCAGTTCCCACGTCCCTCATTTCAATTTCCCCACCACAGCTTCACCCAGATTCGTTACGTTGCATCCACAAGGTTCGTTGTCCACAGATACCCATCAATATCAGGCCGCCGTGGGGCCACCAAAGATCTTAAGCAGGACACCACCTCAAAGCCCCCTACTAACGACAGTATTAGCTCAGTCGCGGAGCCAGACTGAGGGAGTCACCCACCCGCGGTGGCGACCACCACAACGTCTCTCCAATAACCCTCCCCCCGTGAACCCCCAACCCCAAAGGCTTTGACACAAACTCAACACAGGCACAGAAGTGTATGGAAAACTGAATTTAAGGTTACCATGAGACTAGAGCAGCGAGGCACCACTAAATCAGAGACATATCATTTATTGCATTGTTACGAACACCCTCTATTCTTTCGCCGTCTATATCAAAAGGTGTCGGTTCGGTTTATTTCAATACAAAAAGGAAAACATTAGAAATGGCCGTTCTACAGATGGTGAACATCTCAAGCGTTATATAATGGTGGTAAAGCAATATAAAATGCCCCATATCAAGCTACCCAAATCACAAACAATATTCCGCAACGTTTTGTTGCGTTCTGTGCAATCTGCATTTGCGTGTATTACACAATAAAACGACTTGCTTCAAAACGAAATGCTTTCCAATTTAAATCATTATATAACCAACCAAACTCATCAATACAACGTGAAGCTGGCTTAAAACACCCACTTCGGATTTCCCGACAATGCTAATATTTCCCTCAATAATGTTATAGCATCACATACCAATATGTCACCCACAGTAATCAAAGTACGCTTAATAAGATCTGACACTAGCCTAAAAAGGCACCAGGGTCATGTCCCAACCATCTGGGTGGGAGGGATGTACTGCCTGTAGACCCACTATGAAACATGTCTTAGCTGGGATTTGTCATCTGTCTCAAGCTTTCACAGGAAATGACTCAAAGGAAATGTGTGGATTCCTACACCTTCTTCTCTTTCAGTGGATATTTTCTAAGCGTCTAATATTCAAATTCACACCAAACTAAGATATTTTATAAACAAAATCAATAAATACCCCTATCATTTAATTTTATGTTGTTTTTGAACACGTGAAAGATTTGGGCACTTTCTTCCTGTGCATTATTACACTTCATAGAGTGCGTGATTTGGTCATCTGTGTCCATCTCTCCTAGTTATCCCCTGAAAATAGTCCCCCTTTCCTAGACAATACTTTTTGGTCGATTACAGCATGATCATCAATAATAATGAGGTTAATGTAATTATGCTGCTATGGAAGTGCATCTTTTTGAGACAGCATGACAGGGTTGTACCATTATGATATATCCTGTCATCAAGCAGGCTCGAGAGATACATACACCCTGCAGTGTTGATCAAGTAATTTGCGCAACACTCCCAAACACGCATCTGCACAGTGAATAAATGTCGAATGTGTGGTCCCAGTCTTCCCAATAAGCTCCCAGCACACTCATGCAGGGTGTTGAAATTCAAAATACTTTGTTATCTCTAAAACAGAGAAATTCCGGTGGGTTACAAGCCATATATAAAACAATAGCCACGTAGATAATAATATCAATATATCACAACAAAGGTTCTGAACATAGGAACGCGCCCATCACAGTATAAAGAGTACCCACAAGACAGTAATACGTCAGCCAGTTGTAGAATTACCTAAGTAAAATATATATATATAAAAAAAAACATTTTGTGTGCGTACCAGTATGCTCACGCATCCACACACTCACATATGGCTTGCGCGCACGCGCGCGCGCACACACACACACACACACACACACACACACACACCATTGAAAACATTTGCACACATGCGCACGCAGGTAGGAGCCTGCCAGGATCCGAAAAATTACCTATGAACTCTTATGGGATTCAAACCCACGATCTTCCAGTCCGGAGCCCAATGGGGTTGGCACCTCCGCTATGGCGGCTAGGTTCTTTCTGGTGTTTTAGTTTCTCTCTCTCTTTTTTTTTTTTTTTTTTTTTTCTTTATTCTTTTTTTTTTCATCCTTGAAGTTTTGCTTCCATCTTTTACCCTCCAGTTTCTCAAGTTTTTTCTATTTTTGTTCTTCTCCATGATGTTTGCTCATTTTTTTCTGTTCATAAGATGAAGATATCTGACTGCATTCGATACGACATACGGCAGATTCAGAACAGATAAGAAAAGACTGAGATTTTTTTTGTTGGTTTGTTTTTCAGCTTAGGTCTAAACGTATTTCAGAGACTGACTTGGGTCAATAATAATTATTTTTGTTAATTAAAAAAAAAAAGTAAAAGGAAAGCATGTTTACAGAAAAAAATCGATTTTGCTATCCTTCCTTGCAGGGCAGATCAGCAAAAACTACACGAACCAGATTGTATGCTGGAAATACTACCCAGGGCTATTCTTGCCATCGGTTTATATGGCTAATATGTGCAGGATAAGTAGAAAATGACGCAAAGTTTGATGATTAGCTCTGTTTCCTTAGTTTTAGGGGTGGGTGGGGGGGTGGGCTTGTGTCTCCAGGGTCTAGTTCTCTTTCGTCTACAGGCTTCCTTCTTTTTCTTCATCGACTTCTTATTTTCCTACTGTTTTGTTGTTGTTTGTTGTTGTTGTTGTTGTTGTTGTTGTTGTTGTTGTTGTTATTTATTATTATTATTATTATTATTATTATATTATTATTATTATTATCATTATTATTATTATTATTGGTGGTGGTGGGTGGTGGTGTTCTTGTTGGGGTTTTTGTTATTGCTAATATTACTGCAACTTTTGTTGTTGTGGTTGTTGTTGTTCCTGTTTTTGCTGTTGTTGTTATTGTTGTTGCTGTTGTTCATCATCATCATCATCATCATCATCATCATCATCATCATCATCTTCTTCTTCTTCTTCTTCGTAATCTGCTTCATCTTCTTCTTTGTAATCTTCTTCTTATTCTCTGCATTATTCTTCTTTGTGTTATTCTTGGTGACATTCCTCTTCTTTGCATTCCACTTCTTTTTTGCATTCTTCTTCTTCCATGTATTCTGTTATTTATTTTCTTTTTTTTTTTCTTTGCATTCATCCTCCACTGTGCATTTTTTTCCACATTGTTTATCTCCATATTCTTTTCTTTGTATTGTTTTATTGTTTACATTCTGTATTTCCTTACTGCATTCGTTTTCTTCTCCTTTGCATTATTCTGCTCTTACTGTACCGAAGATTCTGCTAAATAGCTGGGATCAGCCTATCAGCTGTGTGTGGACTTTATGATCTCCCTTGCATCCTTTCTTATAAAGGATCCCCGAACATAAGGCACAACAATTCATTAGGTGCATATTTTCTTGTATATTCAGTTTTTTACAACATTTTTTCCAAACATATTTTCTTTCTCTTTCTATTTTCATCTTGTACTGGCAGCAGTGGTAAACCACAGGAATATTTACCTATTCCTAGAGCAAACAATGGACACTTCTGAATTCTAAAAAGTGTCTTGCTCTTACTACAGAGGGTGAGTGAGGTTGCAATCACTACCGGGACCTCTGTAGAGTGCTCAACCAGGAGCCGAAACTCGAGTCAGGTCAGGCCCAAAACATGGTACTTACTCAATGACTCCCCAAATACTGCGTTCAAAGACTTTTAACTTATAGCTTTTATTTTTTTTTTAGAATCTTTGAATAATATAATT
>JASPKP010002090.1:0-24740 GCA_030674155.1 Stramonita haemastoma
GGAAGGCTCTGCACTGCTGCCACTACTGCTGGGAGTTGGAGCGGGTGCACTGTCAACCATTACAACAAAAATCAGTTCCAATCCAATCCAATCTTTGTTGTTTATAGCCCCATTGACCACAGGCCATATCGAGGCTGTCACTTTGTCAACTTTTTAAATCTCTTAACAGAATTGTGCAACAATATAGAGATTTCAAACGCACTGTGCTAAACACTTGCTGGATGAAGCGCCACAAAAAAAGAACCAAAAACAACCAAGCCCCTAATCATTTAATACTACCACAAAAAACAACAAAAAATTTTTTTTTTAAATCTCCCACTACATTGTCAATAGTGGTTGCAGTTGTTTGACCAATATCAGCAACTTTTGCTTGTCAAACTCACATTCATCTAAATCTGCCTCTGAAATAAATATCATTCTACACTCCTCAAAGATACACCCATTTCAGCATATAAAAAATTTCATGCCAAAACAGCACTTGCTATCCTGGAAATAAAAAACAACTGGAAAATCAAACATCATGTGGTATATTTATGAAATCCTAAGGCGAGTTTCTGTGCAAGAGTTAGCTGAAGATGTGATTAGCTTTTCTGTCATCGGCTGCAGCTGCCTGCATGCATTTTTTATGCTGTTGCTGGTTGGATTGACACCCCCCCCCCCCCCCCCCCCCCTTCCCAAATGAAATATGGAAAATTCTGTATCAGGGAGTTTTAAAACAAACAGAAATACTGATCCCTGTAACCCTGACAAGGACCAATGACATGCCTGGTATAATAAAAGCGATGCTAAGACAGGAAAAGGTGATGTACAGTCAACAAGTTTGCTATAGGGGTACAAAAGGAAGAACCACGACACTGTGGGACCACCATGTTAATGTCAGTAACTGACCTTGTGCTCTGGGAAACCACAATGCTGGACAGGTCCAGGCTAGACAGCACTGGTGTGGGCTCTGGGGCAATGGACAGGCCTTCCGAACTGCCTGAAGCTGAAAAGGGAAAGAGGAGTACCATACCATAAACTGTCATTTCTTTCTTTCTTCAACTCAACCCCACTACTTTATACTAAGGCATACTTATACTGTCTAGGCTGGGACAGAATGGAACATAGTAGCTGAGAGTGAGGAAAACTGACGGCTGTGAATCAGAGTATCAGTAACTTCAAACTTTAAGTATTAATAACTTCCAAAATAAATTAGAACACAATGCTACTTTTTGTTTACATACTGACCAAATGAAAAAGCATCACTTCCCCATATCTGAATGAACGAAACTCATCTGTAATCCTGTATAGCTTTCTAAAGCACAAAATTCATCTGTAATCCTGTGTAGCTTTTTAAAGCACAAAACTCATCTGTAATCCTGTGTAGCTTTCTAAAGCACAAAATTCATCTGTAATCCTGTGTAGCTTTTTAAAGCACAAAACTCATCTGTAATCCTGTGTAGCTTTCTAAAGCACAAAATTCATCTGTAATCCAGTGTAGCTTTCTAAAGCACAAAACTCATCTGTAATCTTGTGTAGCTTTCTAAAGCACAAAATTCATCTGTAATCCTGTGTAGCTTTCTAAAGCACAAAATTCATCTGTAATCCTGTGTAGCTTTCTAAAGCACAAAACTCATCTGTAATCCTGTGTAGCTTTCTAAAGCACAAAATTCATCTGTAATCCTGTATAGCTTTCTAAAGCACAAAATTCATCTGTAATCCTGTGTAGCTTTTTAAAGCACAAAACTCATCTGTAATCCTGTATAGCCCTTTAAATAACTCCAAAAACACAAAACATCCTCTAGACAACCCAGCATCAGTATTTCCAATAACTCACGTGGTACGACGCCAGCCCGCGATGGATCCAGCGCTGCTTCCTGAGAACTCATGCCTGGGATGGTGGCCAAGAAGGGATCCTCCAGAGAGGTATCCCGGGCCAGGGCAGCACTGCCCCCTAGTGGGAACAGCATGGAGGGGGGCTCCTCAGAGGGGGGCAGCCCCGACAGGAACTCCTGCAGGTTCAGGATGGGTGGGGGAGAGGTATACGATGCCGGAGGGGTGTTACCTGGCCTGAGGGGCATTGCTGGAGCAGCAATGGTTCCTGAGGTGTACGCTGCTGTGGATGACGGATTGTTTCCAAAGCTATACACCGCAGGAGACGCCACATTGGCAGCGCTGAATTCCGCAGGCACGGTTGCCCTCCCTGACACAGAGGAAGTGTCCATGGCTTGCTGTGGCTGCATCTGGGGTGCCATGGCCAGTTGCTGTGGGGCGATGGGTCTGGCAGGCACCGCCACTGGGGTGGCAGCGGGGTGAGGCTGGTGGTGGGAGGCGGGGGCCGCAGGGTTCAGGGCAGGGGATGGCGGCTGCATGAAGGACGCAGGGTCGCCTAAGTAGGGAGGCCATCTGGGGGGGGAAAATAGAAAACACTGATCTGTGACAGGAACACTCACCAAGACATATCACAGCCATCCTAAGCAAAACTGGCCTCTCTATCCAAAATGCGTATAAAAATTCTGGCAACAAGATCAATGTATATAAAAAATCTGCGATACAGTCCTGGTAGAAAGTTTGATTCAATGTTTCCACAACCTTCTAGCACTACAAAGTTAAAAGTTAGTTAAAGTCTGTCCCGAGCCTAAGGCTCATCAGGCCGGTGCTTATCCCGGTTTCTGTGGCGCTAAGCGACTGAGAGTCATAGACTCCCCCTGGATAGGACGCCAGTCTATCGCAGGGTTAACCCCCCAACACAAGGTTGGTACCCCTTTTACACCTGGGTGGGGTGAGAAAATAGCCGTAAAGTGCCTTTTCCAAGGGCACAACGCCATAGCCGACAGCTGGGATCGAACCCGCAACCTTTAGATTACGAGTCCAACGCCCTAACCACTCGACTACCGCGGCGGCCTAGCACTACAAAACAAAGGGTTAAAGGCCAAGAAGGGCATAACTGGCCTGAAAAAGGAATCCCACCTACATGGTTCATTTTGTTACAAACTGATTTCTTTCTGTCAACCCTTATCTTTTAGTTTCACCTTTCTGAGAATACATTTTACACTTTGTTCAGAACCTTGAAAGCAGAAAGTAAAAGAAGGTATCAGGATAATCACATGAACAAACTGTTCTCTTCCTTCCGCCAATCAACAGACCACTATCCCAGAAATACACCAACATCCATACAGTTCACTGCCTCCCTCACCTTGCTCCAGGAGCAGGGGGCTGCATCCATGGCCTGGGAGGGAAGCGGTGTGGCTCCAGCAGGATGGGGGGAGCGTCCTCGTCCCGCTCCAGCAGCTGGGACATCATGGGTGTCTGCATGGAGGAGCTGGGGTGTGGGGCCACCATTCCCGGAGAAGGCGTCAAGCTGACTGGGGGAGGGGCAAATATCCCTGAGGGAGGAGCCAGCACGCTGGAGGGAGGCATCATGACCCCTGAGGAGGGGGGAACCGCGCTGGGGGGAGCTGAGATGCCAAAGGCAGACTCTGACCAGGTGTGGTCAGAGGCCAGAAGGGAGGAGGCCAGAGAGTGGGGGTTAGTGATGGACGACACAGAGGACAGGGAAGATGAGGGCAGGGGAGCCAGTGCACCTCCTAATCCCATCACAGATGCCGGACCTGAACACAACAACATGAACTTATATTACACCAGGGGATATCTGTCATGGAAACTAATATTAATCCTGAAGCTTTATTCATGAATCCTCCAGGGAAAACTTTCATCAAGTTATTTATTTATTTCATTGCTTCATCCATAAACGAAAAAGGCTTAGAGAAATTTGTCATACAATCCAATATCTCACCACACACTGCAGAATTTTTTTTTCTCGAAATGCCGTCAATAATTCAGTCAAAAACTACAACCACTAAGTATATACAACTGGGAAAAAAAGTATGCAACTGAAAAAATTCCTGAGATGTAACTTCTTATCCAATACAAGGAGTCATTAGCTCTGGACATATACCACGAACTACTACATACCACCATTTCCAATTTAACTTTCAAAGTAACTTGGGTGATCCATTTTATGATTTAACAGAACTACATCCAGACAGATTCATATTTCTTTCAATCCCAGAACACTGACCTACAAAAATCCCACATCTACCATGGCCTTCAGTCCCAACATTTGGTCAATAAAACCTGTTGAGCTAAACAGAAAAGTACCATGAAATCATACTGAAGTTCTGTAAAAGTGATGATGACAGGATCCAAGACTGTGAACTATTTTCAGCGTAACAAACATAGAAATAATAAAAAACTGGCCATGCTGTCAGAAAAGCCACTACCTGCTGGCGTGTCTCCAACGGAAACTGCCGGGTTCAACTCCCGCCGCACAGTGACGACAGTGGGGGAGCTGGCCGGCAGTGCTGGGGTGGCGGTGGTGGAGAGAGCGCTGGTGGCAGTGGTCATGGCGGAGTAGATCAGGCCAAAGGCAGCAGTGGCAGGGGGGGTGGTGGTGGTGGCAGTGAAGTGCAGGGTGGAAGAAGGACTTGCCTGCAGAGCTTCACTCACCAGACTCTGAGCCAACCTCTCCATCGGGGTCTGCTCCTCCACCCCTGTCACCCAATGTCATGATTACAGACGGAATGGTATTGAAAGAGAGGGGAAACAATGTCTGAATGTGCCTTATTCTTTTATAGTCCATTTCCTGTAGTCAAAAGAGAGGGGAAACAATGGCTGTATCGGCCTTGCTCTTTTATAGTCCATTTCCCTATCACAATTATACCATTTCGTTGAAGTCAAACAAACAAAACCTCCCATGAATATCAGTATGTCAAAACCAGCATGAAGACTTTTAGAAGAAAAGGATTCTGACCTTCACCTTGAGGCATTTAGGACAACCACAAAACCTCCCACTAAACCCGCAATACTATAAATTAATAAAAAAGGAAACTATACTGAAATGAAAAACAAATCCAAACAGACAAGACACAGAAACCCCAAACCTCTTCAACATGATGAACAGAAGTGACTTCCTAACAGGCATATCCATACATAAACAATGAAACAACCAAGAAGTGTGTGGGAGTAAAAGGATACTCACCACTGTCCGCAACATTGGATGGAGCATTGCTGGCTGGTGACTGGCCCTCTGGCTGAGCTATGCTCACATCTGCCACAGCCTGCAACAAGACAACACACACACATCTGCTTTTCTTTTCTACATTTCTTATTTCTGTGTACCTCTCCCGCTCATGTCTGCCTTTTCTTTAAATGCTTGAGTAAATGCTACAGCATTTCAAAGAACATGCAATGTTGCCTACCACATCCCAAACTGGAAGAACAAGAAAGTAAACAAGGGAGAGGATGATTGTCTGGTATTCTACCCCTCATTTGTAGTAATTCATAAACCATAAACCAAGAAAACACGATTCTTACGGCTTTATACATAATATATAATTGACAAACCATGGACAGGGAAAATATGATTATCCGCAGCAATTCCTTTTATCATATGAGTACATATTACCATCCGCAAGTCTAGTCTTGTAAATGACAAAGGAAGAAGGTTAAAAACACTCAAAACACACACACATACACAACCTTACATACGTAACAAGATAACAGTGAAAACAGAGCACAGAGTTACTGACTGTGGTGATGAATGCAGGAGAAGACAAAGTGATGGACTCCATGGGGCAGGACATGGCCGTGGTGGTGGCAGCGGCAGCAGCAGTGACAGAGGAGGTGGCCTCGCCTGTTGCCTCCTTAGTTTTCTCCTTGGCGGCATTCTCCACCGCCGCTTTCTTGCGCTTCTCTCGCCACTCAGCCACCTCCGCATCCCTCCTCTTCACCAAGCTCTCCACAATGTCTGGCTTCACCACTGCAGGCAAAAAGATCACAAAGGACAGGTCAACTACCGAGCTGCACCTAAACCGTTACTTCATTAGTGATGATTCTTTCAGACATCAGTTACGTTAGATGTTAAGCTGGTATATTCATAGATGTGTTTGCATGTGTGGAAAAATGTATTCCTTTTAAGGAGGACTGGAATCAAAAGTGATAAAGCTTTACTTCTGAAGAGTCTGTGGAGTTTCACTGAAGAAAGCAAATGTAGTCCAAAGCTTGATTACTGCTAAAGACAGTAGTGACAAATGAGAGACAAACCTGTGACACAGTCGTGCACGCTGTCTCCATCCAGCACACGTGCCTCCTCTGTCCAGCGAGTCAGGGTAGAGGGAATACTGGACAGGACACCTGACCCACCTGACACTGCATCTGCATACTGGTCCTGAAGAAAGACAAAGCATTCGGTCACCATCAAAACCACAGCTACGTCTCCTGTTGTCAGTGCACACTGATGATAACCTTTCATAATATATATCTGACTAAATAAAATAAAGGATCAAAGATCACCTAACAGCCAAATGCTCTTTACCACAAGTATCTCACACAGTCACTTCAACATCCAAAACAATTTAGAACAAAAATTTAATGTTATGTGAGTAACAATGCATCTATTAGCATAAATTTCGTTCAGAATTTACTTTCCTTTTTCCAAGATGTGCACACTCTTTGATTTCATTACATCAATGCTGTTTTCCCTAAACAGATTACAGATGGCCCCAAGGCTAAATGGTGATGATCTCTTGCCCTATTTTACTTTATCCCCTGTCAACAACATATTCAATGCTATACAGTTTAAATGTAGACCGTATCTCACTTTGCTATCACAAGGCTTTCATATTTCTCCCAAAGCAAATAAGTCATGTAAAAGACGCCACTTCAGCATTATAGAAACTTTGTCCTTTGCACACACATTCCCCAGAAAAAGATGTCTAAACTCTGGGAGATAAAAACGACATGATTTTTCAAAAAGTGTAATAACTGATATTCAATACTGAATCAGTTTTGTTAGACTATGATGACAAATAAAAACTGGCAAAGTACTTGAAGAAGCACTTACCTGGAATCTTTCTTAGGTGATTGAAATAAACAATCGTATTAAAACTAACTATATTCAACAAAAAGGTAGGTCTTTCAAATCATGAACAAACACATGCATGATACTGCCAAAAGAAAAACAAGAAGAATTAACACCACTTTTAACTATGCATGCTCATGTTAGTGAAAAAAAAATCATTTTCAGAAAATTCTAAGAGAATTAACCAACAGCACAGGGCTCTACCATACAGTGAAAGTAAAACATGGTAACTTCATACACATAAACACCTTTCCCCAGCTACTGCTATAAACTACAATGCAAAACTGGAGCCTACAAAGATGAGGGGAGAAAGAGAGAAAACTACCCACATGCATTATTTATAACAAAAGCAGGTACTTGCACTATCATTTCAAATATAAATGTGAATAACAAAGGGCAGGGATGTTGGTGGATACCAGCTCAAAATCCTCACATCAAGCCTATCCACTGAACTCGGGAAACACTGACACATAGTGCTGGTAATCTGTACACCCTTATAGTCTAAACCCGGGTGCACCAGCCTAAATGAAGTCATCATCCTAACAGAGTCCTTAAATCTTCATAATACAGACCTTAACTGTTGTCTAGCAAACTGCACACAAAGCAGTCTTGTACTCTGTGTGGTAGCATCTTAGGTCAACAGGTTTACTGCCAAGCAGTCATGTGATGAGGCCTTGGGTCTAAAATTCTCTTCCTAATCTTTCATTTGCAGAAAAGAGCAGCAGTAAAGAGAATGAACTGAAAGCAAAATTGAAGGAATCCCTAATAAACACTGAGATATCATCAAAGATTAAAAGAGTCACCAATAGTTAATGAAAACTTTATCAATGTTTCCCTGCAAATACCAAACAGAACAGACTTCAAAACAGAAAATTAGACATTGAATATAACCTTTTCCTCCCAGATGCAGTGGACTCTTTTATTATCTTTTTTTAAATATCTTATAACATGATCACTCAAAACAATAACTTTTAAAGCTGAAAACAAGCAGCAAAGTTTGCTTTAAAAAAAAAAAGGGGGGGGGGGGGGGGGGGGGGGGAGACCGTTCTAATAAAATGATTCAAAGAATGCTAACAAACAGACCAGGAGTACATACCAAACAAACGACAAAAACCATGCAGGATACAGCCATGCAGTCTATTCACAATGACAGGTAGGGTAGGTAGGCAGGCACAGTGTACCAGGGCTCAAGCAGGCTCACTCGCTATACACTGACTTGGGGAAAACTCGGCTGTGGTTTGCCACAACCCTTGCTGAGTAAGGTTAGACACAGGGAAGGCTACAGGCAGCTCAAATCATGCTGCTTAGGGTTAAAATTTTCTATGTGCAATGTCAAGATTTTCCTGTGAAAACAGACCTCGTGTGTCTGTTATCAATGAAAAGTTGTAGCAGACTGAAAATAATAGTTCTGGAAGCCATACTGAATTGTTTCTATGGCGCAAAGGTGTCTTCAATTAAGTCATTTGTGGATTTTTATGCTTTATAACAAATGATGCCCTTTTTAATCTGTGTGTCTAACTATGTTGTAGTTTGTAACAGTTTAAGGTCAGTTATAACCCCCACTAGCTGACTTTGTCAATACTTTTGACAACATACACAAGGCTGATAAACAAAAGCAAAGGGGAAATATCGTTTACAAACCTGTCTGGCTTGGTATATACGCTGAAAACGAAAGAAGGAAAAGCATGAAATGATATGATCCACATCTCGACAAGGGAATACAAGGCAGACAATAACTCGTGCAAGGATAACATGGGTATGCATAGCTGCCAACCTCAACAATCCAAAGACAAAAGTTTTAAAATGGGTGGGCTTGGAAGGAGGGCTTACCCCCCTTCTGAAAAAGTAGGGGTGAGGGGGAAAGCAAACTTTTCATCTTCTGACATAGTCAGAAAAATGTGTTGCACTATGAAAAGAAACAGCTGTAGATAGAAACTGAAAGTATAAAGATCACTTATATGTCTGCTTTTAAGGAGTACAAAATCATCAGAAAAAATTCTTTAAAAAGGACTGTTGAGCACCAGCTGCATTGATTTTTTAAGCTTGTTTTATAGCAAATGTAGTCTAAAATGTCAAATCTAGACTGGACTAATCCCCATTTCATAATTGGCTACATTTCCACTACTGCTCACAGATACAGTTTATTACATGCTTTGCAAAAAACGTTTTGTTTCTTGGGACTCGAGTAATTTAGTCTCTGAACACTACTTTCATCAGTTACACAGCATTAAATTCACAGTTCCAGCCTTGCTCCGATGTTTTGAACTTTGACAGGCACAAATCCATTCAGATAAGGCGATCAATAAATTACTTCCTTCACTTCGATTTGCATGTATTTGAATCAGTGTGATGTAAACATCAAGAGTTCCGGGGCTACTGGCATAGCAACGCACTAGACTCGCGCAGCAGAAATAGGAAATTGTAGTGATAAACAACTTCAGATTCTTCTCATATGCAGTGCTGTCATTTTGTCAGCAATGCAAAATTCTAAAATCGCACAGAGTGCAGCAGAAAGAATAACTTTTGCCTTGTCAAGACTGATCAATGTATGGCAAATTCTTCTTGTATTGGATGGCAAACTTGATACAAATAGCTGTCAACTTCTACACTCTGAGGACATTTTGGTGACTGGCATTGGAAATAAGCACGCACATTAACATCATACTCATTTTATGCTTTTTCTTTCTTTTCTTAATTTTTTTTTTTCAGAAACAGGAAAATTTACTTTAAAAGCAAAAACTGGACTTGTGTGGCTAAAAACCAGGAAAATTCTGGGGGATAAAAAATGGTTGGCAGCTATGTGTATGTATGATGAACCTGACCCATATATGATTCAAAACCAAGTGTATAACTGAAGCAGAAAATCCAATAATTTAAGCAAAGAGATGCGCTTAGGATTTATCTGGTTGATTTGTGTACAAGACACTTTGTGTAAGCTATGCAGTACATGTCACAACAGTAAAAGCATGTTCACCCAGAACCAGAGCAGAGTGAGAAAGAGGCACAAACGACAACTACATCCCAGAATACAACAGAAAGAAAGCACGACAAGCAGCAGCAGTAGTGTGCTGGGTTCTATCCCACAGCCTCAGCCACGCACAATATGCATAGGAATACACCACTACACTGAGATAGATCTCCAACCAAGGACAAACAGCAGCAGCTAGTGGAGAACATGTCAGCAAAAGAGAGACGACACAGAGGAGGCAAGGAAGGAAGCTGGGAAGCATGGGAGCAGGCAATACTGAATCAAGGATGGAGCGCCACCTGGAACAGTTCTTCAAACAAGTCCTCGTCAGGACGTGAAATGATGCGCAGATCCTCATTGGCTAGGAGATGTGTGCGCAATGGGACACTTGCCTGAGGAATATTCTGAGTCAGCTGAAGAATGTCCGCTGTAGTGTTGGGTCCCAGCAGTCTGCACAAACCAACAGTCAGTCAGTCACCCTCATGATTCTTCTCAACCTCAGTCATCAAACATTCCATGCAAGTTAAAACCTTTCCATTAAAACATATTTTACAAGAAATCATCCTGTCTTCAAATGAATTATTTGGACCTTCATTTCAGGACAAATACCAGATACACACACAAAACCAACCAACCAAACAAAAAACCCCAATAAAACCCACCCCACACCTGAAAGTGTACTTAATTAAGGGCTACTATTTGGCAACATATGAAACACTAAAATATAACTAAAAGCAAAAACACAACAGAATCATTTAAAACATGGTCCTTGAAAAATGTTGCAACCAATTTAACATACACATCACACTCTGTTTTAAGTCTTCAGATCTGAATTTTCAGTCCACTAGTCCAGAAGATGGCAGCTGCTGATTGTTTTTCAAATGGACAAAATGGTGAGGATAATTTTCAAGGATACAGAAATACTGATGAGGACAAACTGTATCAGGCAGCTCTCTCATTATTTTTCAAATGGACAAACTGGTGAGGATAATTTTCAAGGATACAGAAATACTGATGAGGACAAACTGTATCAGGCAGCTCTCTCATTATTTTTCGAATGGACAATCTGGTGAGGATAATTTTCCAGGATATAGGAATACTAATGAGAACAAACGGTATCAGGCAGCTCTCTCATTATTTTTCGAATGGACAATCTGGTGAGGATAATTTTCCAGGATATAGGAATACTAATGAGAACAAACGGTATCAGGCAGCTCTCTCATTATTTTTCGAATGGACAATCTGGTGAGGATAATTTTCCAGGATATAGGAATACTAATGAGAACAAACGGTATCAGGCAGCTCTCTCATTATTTTTCGAATGGACAATCTGGTGAGGATAATTTTCCAGGATATAGGAATACTAATGAGAACAAACGGTATCAGGCAGCTCTCTCATTATTTTTCGAATGGACAATCTGGTGAGGATAATTTTCCAGGATATAGGAATACTAATGAGAACAAACGGTATCAGGCAGCTCTCTCTATACTACTCCCAGATGGCTTACACGACCTTGAAGCTAAGAGGATTGGCCATTTCCTAATTTCAGATTTCCCAGTACCAAGAGAATGTTAATATTCATCAACATGCACAGTCAAACAATTCTCAATCTCCTCACCTCTGCAGAATAACTGGTGGGTTGGGTCGAGAAGAGCTACCAGCACTGTGCATGTTGACGTGGAAGGTATGGGTGCTTGGAGTGAAGCGGTAGGAGGCTCGGTGCCTGGAGCGCGGCACACGAACATTCATGAGGTTCTCTGACTGCCGGACAAGCAGCGGGTGGGCGGCAGTCACACCTGCAGGGGCAGGTGGCAACGAGGGCACTGGCAAGGAATATTGGTACATATAAGCGCTTCAGGGAAGGGCGACGCAATTACAGTCTATTGGCATACATTACAAAGCAAACATTAGCTAAGTGATTTCATTGTCTTTTGTCAGTCAATGAAAATGTGTGTATCTAGAAACTAATGTATGCTGCTTTATGAAGGCATTTAATTTTTCTAACAGTTATTTACCAAAAATCAGCTAGTACAAAATGTGTGAATTTTGCATGTTTCAGACTTTTTCGTCAGCCTCCTTTCTGTACAGCTGATGTTTGTGTGTTGTTTGTTTCTAGTGAATGTACCCATGACTTGACCATTCTGACCGACATATCAGCCCAAAAGGTCTTCCCACTTCCTATCAGTTTGTAGCAAGCATGAAACACAGTTTCTAACTAACTGCATACAGTAAAATATCTTTTGGCCACAGATTTAACACCCCCGGAAAAAAAGCATGGGGGAAAAAGTGCCACCCAAATGACTTTATAGACCATATAAGCCAAGTATTTTGTACCAAACTGGTTATGCAACTTTTTCCCCACCACATAGACACAGGGTGGTGGTGATGATGAGAGTGCCATTCCTATTTTTATATATATATATACATATATTTACAATTTTTTCATCTTCACCGCCCTGTTTAAGTCTATACTACATTATAAAGTCTCCACAAATGCTGGCTCAGAGAGGCTTTTACCCACTCAGCCAGTAAGGCCCCGAATCCCACTTTGGGCACAGGTGTATACTGGAGACGCAACACTTGATTCAACCAAGATATCAGATGTGACAAGTTGTAGACAGAGAAATTAATGCGACTGTTTAAGAACTGTACAGCAAAAGTACAAGAGCATGTTCAAAGAACAGAACTAAAGTGAGAAATATGCCAATATGGTGGAGATGTACAGCAGTGCTACACTTTTGACACAACAGTTCTGAGCCACAAAGCTGTACAACTGTACAAAGAAAGGGCAAGTTGGGTAGCTAGCAGCCTGCCTGTTTCAGAATGCACAACATCTACACACATTCCAAGCACCTCACAGTCATGCAGACTATTTACCTGAGGCCTCATTAGCATTGTCGGAATCATGCACAGAAACCGGCAGCTGGTAGGAACAGATCTGTGCATTATCACTGAAGATGATGTGGCTTCCCCCACCTTCACAAATAGAACCAAGACACTGATTAGCCCTCAAGCATTTGCTCTTGGTCAAATAGTGTTGCTTCCAGCTAAGCCAACCACAAAAATCATGTCAGGGCTATCACTTTTATTCCTCTGACTGACTGTCGTCACAGTATAGTCAGAACATGTTCTCCATTTGAATGGCCACACTTGGCCCTTCCATGAAAGACAGATACATATATATATAATGAGTGCATGAAATGCTGTACATAAAACTTTGGTAGCAGTCTTATCCATAGCATTTGCAGCAGAACAGAACCTGAGCCCTCGTTAAATCTGCGGCAACCATCCCTTTCAATCAGATGGCTTATTGGAAATTTGAATGCGCATCCTTCGAAGGTCATGAATCTCAACACACTACCAACTGAGCTATTTAGCTGCTGGAAGGGCCTCCTGAAATTGTACATGGTCAAGCCAGTCAAAATGTCAAAGCTTAAATTTCAAAAAAAGAAATAAGTAAGAGCTTTCTGATGCCGATTTAAAAAATAAAAAAAAAAAAAAAAAATTCCTCTAGTCAGAACGCGGCTACCTTCTTAATGGCAGGCAAAAACGGTCGCATCTGCAAAACCTCACCATTGGTGGACCTTGAAATATTCATGTATCTCCCCCACCCCCTCCCCAGTATCTGTTAGAGAATTCATTTTCAGTTTTGTCTGTTGCAGAAATCACGTCAAATATAACTGACAAAGGTTAGTCCATGTTTGGGTCCTTATACATAACACACACTTGATTATGATTTGATTTCTTTACATACTGTGGGTAGCTTCACCTATAAAATAAATGTTTTTCTGAGCAACACTGGCATATTGCTGGCCATCAAGCCAACAGGCCCGATGGACAGCCACAAGCATTTCTCTATGTTCTAAAACTCACTCTGAATTGTATGTAGCTCAACTTTGGGGAGGGGAGAATAACCACAGAGTATGGTAATTATGGGTGCAAGTTTTGAGTCGGCTGAAGAGTCCATTGCAGGGAAATATTTCTCCTCGAGTTACAACACTGGTGCCAACTCCTTTCCACTGACAGTCCTTCAAATGACATCCAAAAAACTGAGGTCCTCGGTGTAAAATGCGCACACATTAAAACCCAATCCAATTTTTTTGCAGAAGAGTAAGTCAGCGACAGCTGGTGGCAAGGATGACACAACCATTCAACATGCACTCTGCTGCCAGGAGAGATGGGCTCTGCCATGCTGAACTGCCCACAATACACCATCTAAAAATTCAGCACAGTACTTCGACTCCTCCATGAATCTGGGGAGAAGCCAAGTCAAGCCAAGCAATGAACATTGAGCTCTCCTTATGCTCATCATCACTCCAGTATCCAGTGAAGGGCAGTTTGAGAGATGCGATTTTGTTGTCCTGCTCAGATTCATTTGGACCAAAGGTTATGGGACTGTAGTGAACTGTCTTGGCTAATTCACCCAGCTATGCTTTTCCTTTCTTTTATCCTGTCAGTGCCTAACACAG
This sequence comes from Stramonita haemastoma, assembly GCA_030674155.1. NCBI lineage: Eukaryota > Metazoa > Mollusca > Gastropoda > Neogastropoda > Muricidae > Stramonita > Stramonita haemastoma. The sequence continues at coordinate 14,340 of JASPKP010002090.1, forward strand.
AGGCCATGTATTATATCATATACTACTTTCAGTCATGGCAGATTTTTCTGCTTGAAATTTGGGCTGTTTTCCCTGGGGAGAGCATGTCCCCACAGGAGCAGCGTTACCTTCATATATATATATTTCAATGTACTTTCCAGACTTTATGTCGATTTGTTTCCCTGTCCAAGTGGCATGGAATATTACCAAGGGACAACACTCTTGCTGCGGTGGATTCTTTTACCAGCACTGAATGCACGTTGCACATGAGAACTTGGTTTATCGCTTCAACTGAAAGACTGAGCACCCAGACCACCACTCAAGGTCTAGTGGATGGGGAAAAAATTCAGGCATAAAGAGGTATTGAACCCACACTTTTCACTTTCTAGGTAAATACATTACTCCTAAACCACTGATCCCCTGTTATGAGCACACTCAAAACCCAATACCTTCACAGCAACATTCACACAACTGTTTTCTCTCTCTCTCTCTCTCTCTTCTCTCTCTGCACTCTGAGGGCTTTACTCACCCCCTGCAGCCTGCATGTCTTCCCACTGCAGGAGAAAGTCATCTTCCTGATTCGCAGCAGCGGAGTTGTCCATCTCCTGGTAATCATCATCATCCCCTTCCATATCAGACCCCTGCAACATGGCGGCAACACCAGATTCCTTACTGAAAAAGTATCCACTCTATTTCACAAGACAATGCAAAATAGTCTTTGATGTTTGGTTTGAAATTTGCCTGTAGGGTTTTTGATTTGGTTTGTTTGGGGTGGGTCCTGTGTATTTTTTACGTCTACATCACAAATAAAACCCATTCCTGTTACAATTTCTAAACATATTGACAAATGAAGCGTTTTCTTAAGTGACTTTAAAACAAACTTGTCATAAGCTCACCTCTTCGTCTTCATCATCTCCATCGTCATCGTCGTCATCATCATCATCATCGCCATCATCATCCTGTTCCAGCTCCTGAAAGTCCTCATCTTCCTCTCCTTCAGAGGGGCTGTCTGGTGACTCGTCCAGATTTGGATCTGGAAAGATAGATGTACAGAATCAGAAAATGATGCAAGGATACTGCAATATCCCCATCTTTCATTAGCACCCATCTTTAACACCCCTCCCCTAAAAAATATTCTCTGACATGGAACACAGAAAGAACATGGTCTGCCTTCAATTGGAAAATTATTCTTTGTTCTCCCCAAAATACAAAGAGAACAGAGCCTGAGGGTGTACCTGTTCGATGCGAGTGGTGATGCAGAGTGTCATCTTCTCCATCAGAGGCCTCCTGGTTGACCAGCTGGGAATTGTCCTGCTCCATTTCATCGTCTCCCTCAGCTGCCATCACATCGATCATCACGTCCTGCGACTCCTCTTGTCCTGGAGCTTGTTCTGTAACATTGGGCCCACAGCTGTCAGATTCCCCCACTTTCAGCTCCTTTCAGCTGCTAATTAATCCATCCCATCCCAGCCCAGATGAGGCCAGCTGGTCCTAATTATAGCAGCAACTGACAACACTTGGGACTAGGTAAAAGGAAAGGGCGCACTAAATATAGCACTCTTGGACTGAGTGATGTTGGATTTGTGCACCGTGGGCCCTCACAGTAGTCTTGTGGCAGGCATTATCAATGTGGACTGATACCAGCCACCATGGATGGCATAGTAGTTAGTGCACTGGGTTACAGGCTCAAAGGTTGTAGGTGTCAGATCCAAGAGTTGTAGGGATGTTTTGGTTTCCAACCAACCTTGTGTTGGGGGTTAACCCTGCGATAGACTGGCGCCCTATCCAGGGGGGGAGTCTATGACTCTCATAACTTAACGCCACAGAAACCGGGATAAGCACCGGCCTGATGAGCCTTAGGCTCGGGACAGACTTTAACTTAACTAACTTATCAGAGGTAAAATCCTTATTGGACACAAAGAATTACACCAACAAAACTGACATATTTCAACAGAAAAGACACCAGTAAACAAAATAAACATTGACAAATGTATGTTCTACAAATGAAAATGTACCAGTAGATAAACTCAACACTAACATACATATGTTCCTCGACAGAAAATGTACCTAAACTCATACATGCATATTCATAACCCCAGGCTATTTTCCTGACTATTCTAAAATACACCCTTAACTTTTTTCTTTCTTTCTTTTTCTTCTTTTAAAAATGTCTTGCATCACAGACATAATTATACATCTCGCAGAAAAGACCTTGTCCATGAAGCACAAACAAAGTGGAAGTACCTGTGACCATGGAGTAGTCTGCCAGCACACCACCTCCAGAACGTGACTCTCCTTGGAAGATCTGCTGAACAATCTGGTCAAGCTCCGTATCAGAGTTCTGTTCAACAGAAATATGCCTTTCCAAATAACAACAGGTCACCTTTTCTCTGATCCCACCCTAACCCCAATTTTTTACATCCATCTAACAATAGATGAGTCAGGTCAGGCTAAAGGCATGATTCTTACTCAGAAATGCCTACAATGCTGCCACTAAAAGACATTATTCCCTAGAATTTATTTTCATTTCTTTTTTGTTTTTGTTTTGAATCTTTGACAAGTCATTTTCAAAATGATTGAGAAGGTGGTACCTGCACTTGTCTTTCCTCACTACTTTTTCCTCAATAATCCATCTAACAATAGTTGTTATTGTCAGAGTTAAGCAACAATCCCTAAAAAATTATTTTTAAAAAAAACAACACCAAACAAAAACACTTTATAAATTCAAACAAATCACATAAAAGACAATTGCTTTCCCTCTTTATTGACATTTAACCATCATTTTGAAAGCATGTTTTGGCCTTGATGCTAAAACTTCTTACCTTTCTCTTTTCTGTCCTTACAGACATTCCAAAAATCACATCAGCTTACACCCTATTACAAAAATGCAAATCAGAATGGTTATAAAGGCAAACTGGTCCTAAATAGCTATTACTAATATAACTCAATCAGCCCTGTTGTATTTTTGTACAAGTCTGACTGGGCAAAGCATGGAAGCGACAGAGGCAGAGTACATGGAGCCTGCTCACCAGACTGTCTGGGTCAGGCTCCACAATGCTGTGCTCATGGGTGTTGTCCAGGTCTGCCTGAGCAGCAGGGTTGTCCGACACATCCTGGATGGCCAGGTTGTCCTCCCCTTGTCCCACCTCCTCTTCTTGCACTGGGAACACAACAACAACACATACAGTACACTATCAATCATACCTGGAATATGTGAGGGGAAACTCAAGGTCCTTTAGATTTGGGGTATACTGAAATCCATTTTACTTTCACTATGGGGCCAAGGTTCACAGAATAAACCTTTTAAAACTATATATAAAGATTACAACCTATAGTTTTTTTTTGCTTCAGTGACAAAAAGTCCCAATTGAAAAGAATTGAGAAGACGAACAAGCAATAGATGATATAAAGTGAATATAAGATAATTCACATGTAGCTGCAGAAAATGATCAGAAGAAAGGGGAAGGAATGAAATGCAGACAGAAGATCATGGGGATCTTGACAAACAAGGAACAAAATGTCTCAAAATAAAAGGGAAGGATGGGGAAAACAATAATTGGTTTATACCACATTTTGGAGGGAAGGGGGCTGTGAAGTAGCACTGGAATTGGATACAAGCATTTGATTTGTGCCCAGTGGATGTGTCTTTCTCTAAAATGAAGAAAAAGGAAGGAGACAACTAGAGGTAAACAAAAAGAATGACACCAACAACACAAAATGAAAACAAAGACATATAAATGTTCACTGGCACGGACAAAGTGAGTCACACCAACAAAACTAAATGAAAACAAAGCATATAAACGTTCACAAGCAAAGACAAGCAAAAGCTTACACTGAACTGCACAGGTCTGCTGCGCACAAATGACACAGCGACTGCACAACTTGTGACATAGGCCTACATAAACAGTACCAAAATTTCTGCAACTGATAAACAGCAACCCACAAAAAGGAACACCCCACAGAACCTTACTGAGATTCCTCATGGTGGTTTCACTGGCGGTGGCGGGGTGCGTGGTGCCCCCCTGGTCTTCCTGCACGAAGGGCGTGGTTCCATCCCCCCCGGCCTTGTTCTTCATCATCTGGCCCTGCACGTTGTGGGCGCGGGACAGCGTCTCCAGCGGTTTGAGCGCTGCGTTGACGGTGGCGGCCATGTAGGGGAGGAGAGGTCCAGGCTGTGGGGCACACGCGCCAGGTCGTGCACCAGGCCTTTGCGGATCAGCAGCTTCACCATCACGTTGCCCTGCGTCTGCTGGCTCTTGAACACCTGGTGAACACCATGCAGTCAGTCTTCAGTCTTTTCTAGTGCAGCACACAGTCTTCAGTCTTTTCTAGTGGATCATGCAGTCTTCAGTCTTTTCTAGTGCAGCACACAGTCTTCAGTCTTTTCTAGTGGATCATGCAGTCTTCAGTCTTTCCTAGTGCACCATGCAGTCTTCAGTCTTTTCTATTGTTAACTTTTTCATGATTATTCTTTCACTTTGTAACTACTGCTACTGAGCAGGTGTATCTCATCAAGACAGTTCACTCACAGACTTTTTTTTGCCCCGATTCTTTCCCACAAAAGGTATCCCATTTCTCGATAATTACTATTACACCATATTCCATCAGAAATTATTCCTATACTTCCGCCAGTATACACCCGCCCCTCCAAAATAAAAACACAGTCCTAAAAAGAGGATATCTTCTAAGAGACCCTCAAAAAGCCTTATGAGATAAGAACAATAAAAGATGGGAGTTCCTTGACCATGGCAGCTCACTTATCTGTCTCTGAAAACCTATAACTCAAAAGGCGCACAAGAAGAGAGAAATTTTTTTTTTCATCACATCAAGTAACTAATACACAGACTCTATTACAAAATAGTACCAAGAAAAAACAGAAGAACACTTCCAATGAGTTAGAGAATCTCGCACAAAAAACCCCAACTAGCAGAACATACATACAGACAAGTTTCCCACAAAAGCAGACAACAAGACACTCACAGAGTTGGGCACCGATCCAGAGGGTGCAGGACAGGCCTCCATGATGGTGCTGATGATGCCCACCAAGGCTTGAACCCGGGAATGCTTCTCCCCACTCTCTGGAAGCCCAAGGGCGCGTTGCAGGGCGGCCTTGACCTCCGACACGAGCGTGGTCTGTGCCTCTGGGCAGTGGTTGCAGGAGGCGATGCTGGCCAGGAAGACTCGGGCCAGGGCGGGGCAGTCCTTGTCTCCGGCCGTCTGGCACTGGGGTAGCAGCTGGTCCAGCACAAACGCCAGCAGGGAGCACGGCTGCAGGAACGAACCACACTGAACGGTTGAGCACCGTTATATCATTAGTCGTTGGGATCATGAGTTTGCAGAGGGTATTATGGTAATGGTATGCTTAATCATGAGTAATGGGTTTCACAGAAATAAGTTTACAATTAGATATCATATGTCAATAACATTAGTATTTTATCTTTTTTCCCCTTTCCTTTCTATAAAACTCGTATTTTTTCAAACTTAGGTCAATAAAATCAGTTTTCTTCTCTTTTTTCACCCCCTTTCTATAAAACCTGTATTTTTTCAAACTTAGGTCAATAAAATCGGTTCCCCCCCCTCCCCCCTTTTCTTTCTATAAAATCAGGTTTACAAACACAACACCAACAACCAGGCCAGGGATCTTGCCTGACCTTTCCCACCTCATGGTCACGCACACACATACACCATACCACCACCAAACAAATTTACAAAAGTTTTATAAACATACCTTTATGCTTTTCCACCTCTGATTTTTCTTTCTTCCAAAATTTTATCTTTGGCTAGTACACTTTTCATATTAGATACAGGCATCATATCTAAAATAGAGCATATATCACCCTAAAAAATATTTTTGAAAAAAAATTGGACAGTTCATTATTTATAAATAGATGAAAGTTTAAAACCTGTAAGATCATTAAAAGAGAAAATGGAAGAAAACCCCCCCATCAAAACTGATTAAAGATAAATCAAATTATCAACTGATTTGGAGAAAACACCCAAGAAGTCTGACAATACAGCACAAGAGCTCACCTCTCCCAGCAGATCTGACTGTGACGCCTCATAGGTGTACTGGGTGATCAGCTGTGTGCAGTTGCTGTAGGACTTGATCACCTCAGACAGCAGCCGCAAGATGGCCGACTTGGGGAAGAGGGGGCGAACCTTCTTGTCGTCCACTGGCTGCTTTTCTTTGCTCTCCTTCTCCGGAGCTTCCTGAGTGGCTGGAGATTCTGACTGGCTCTGGGGGAGGGAAAAGAAGTTGACCGTTTAACGGTTGAAGTGTCAGGCCCATTTTGTCGTTAGGATCACAATGAACGTGGTGTGTGGCGGTCAGGACATTTCACCAATTCTCAGGACAACATGCATAAAAGCTGACCTGCTAATGATAGGATCCGGTATGTACAACTATGCTCTCCAATGGCTTCAATCGATTTTTAGTAGTTACACCTTTCTGCACCTGGCTAAAAACTAGATTCTCTACCAACGCTTCTTCCTCATCAGTTCTTAAATCCACATCAAAACATTCTTCCTATAACACTTTTGGGATACCTTCCTCAAAAATAACTATTATATATTCTAGCTATTTTTTATGCCTGGTCATATATATATATATATATATATATATTGAATATAGACTACTATACATTCTTTCATCTTAATAGTTATTCAACAACACTACTGTAATAAATTCTCGCAACTAAAGATAGTCTTAAGAATGAGTTTCCATCTGGTATACTGTCAATTTGTATCTTTACATTTTTTCTTTCAAAAAAAAACAACAGATAAACCGAACCACTGCCCCCTCCCCTTCTCTGTTTACTTTTGAAATTAAAGTAGAGCATAAAGTAACAAACACTTCTTGTCTTTCAGCATCATGATAGTTTACAGTGTTGATTCTAGGATTTCAAAAAAGGGGGCCCAAGGGCCCCCTGAAATGAAAAAAAGGGGGCATTTGCCCCCTCCCCCCTTTTCTCTTCATAAAAAAGGGAATAAGTAATAAGTAGTATATTTTGCTCATAATACCGTTAGTACTCTGATTTCTGCTATTTTTCAAGAATGAGAAACAAAATAAACAAGATGGTATATAGGCAGACAGGATTTAATATACACCTTATGTATTGCAGCTGGTCTGTAAAATGATTTTCTTACACAGGAAAGAGAGAGTTTGGGGGGAGAGGGGGGGGGGGAGAAGGGGGGGGGGGAAGATTGTGATTCATTCAGATGTGGAGGGATACATACTACATAGATACAGGAGGAGATGCATTGTTTGTATATGAGAGAGAGACAGAGAGACAGAGATAGAGAGACAGAGAGAGAGGAGGGGGTAGGGAAGGAGAAAGAGAGAGGGAGGGGGGGAGGGAGGGAAGGAAGGAGAGAGAGAGTCAAAGTCAAATTTGTATTTCCACATTTTGAGTTGGAGAGAGAGCTAGATCTAGATGAAAAAAGAGGCAAGAGCTAAAATCAGTCTCCCCCCCCCCCCCCCCCCCCCCCCTTACCATATGTGAGAGAGAGAGAGAGAGAGAGAGAGAGAGAGAGAGAGAGAGAGAGAGAGAGAGAGAGAGAGGAAGGGATGTCAAAAGTCCATCTTGTATTTCCATTCAGAGTTGGAGGGAGAACTACTAGATTTAGATCTAGACGAGAAAAGGGGTTAAAGCCAATGTCTAAGTCTTATCTTTTCCTCCCATATGGCAGAGAGAGAGAGAGAGAGAGAGAGAGAGAGAGAGAGAGAGAGAGAGAGAGAGAGAGAGAGAGAGAGAGAGAGAGAAAGGGGGGGGGGGGGGGGGGTCAAAGTCATTTTTTTATTTCCACTTTCAGAGTTAGAACTCTAGATCTAGATGAGAAGAGAGGTGAAAGCCAATATCAAAGTCTTGCCCCTCCCCCCTCCCCATGAGGGAGGGAGGGAGGGAGGGAGGAGGAAGGAAAGAGAGAGAGAGAGAGAGAGAGAGAGAGAGAGAGAGAGAGAGAGAGAGAGAGAGAGAGAGAGAGAGATTTTCTGTTAAGAGAGATCTAGATGAGAAGAGGTGAAATCCAATATCAGTCTTTTTCCTCCCATGCAGAGAGAGAGAGAGAGAGAGAGAGAGAGGAGAGAGAGAGAGAGGAGAGAGAGGAGAGGGGGGGGGGGGGGGGGGGGGGAGAGTGAGAGAGAGAGGGAGAGAGAGAGAGAGGGGGGGGGGGGAAGAGAGTCAAAGTCATTTTCGATATCCAGCCGATAGTCTAACCCTATGCCATCATTATTGTTGCCAAGCACAGGCTACTTGTCAAGCCAGATCTGAAAAACCGCCTTGAAAACTCGTAGGTCTATCAGCTTTGAACCCTGCTGGGTCGCCGCTCCTTCCACAAACACCTCTAACGATCTCTGTCACAATGACGTCACTTGTTTCAGGAGTCACGGCTCCTTTGAAAAATGACGTAATGACGTAAATGAGTAGGGAGATGACGTCAGACCAGCCGCTCTGTGATGGTTGTGATGACTGTGGGCGCTAATCAGTGCATCCTGCCGTCCCTGGGGTATCAACGTAATGACCAACGCAGGTAGCGCTATTTTGAAACTATACAAACGGCAGTTGCGGGGGCGCACTGTTTGTTCAAATATGCGCTATCCACAGTTTTTTTGCGTCCGTTAGGGCGCACTGGTCACATTATTTTGCGGCAAAGTTGAAAAAAATGCGGGAATCCCGCAAGGGCGCACCCTAGAATCAACACTGAGTTTATAAAATGAGAATGAAAAGCAAAGAGAATGAAAAGACAAAAAAAAAAACCCCAAACAAAATAAACAATAACCACACATTCCCCCCCCCACCACCACCCCCTCCAAAGTTATGCTGGCAATAAAAGTTGCAGGAAATGTGATGCAGAAGTGTAAAACAAGAGGAGACGACTCACAGCACTGTCCTCTTCAGCAGGAATGTCGGAGGTGCTGTTGGGTGCAGAGAGTGCTGTGGTCTGTTCGCCGATAGTTTCTCCCCGAGTCAGCCACAGCTTCCACTATCACTTCCTCCACCGGCTGGGCAGGCTGCACCTCTGGTGTCTGGGCTGTTCACACAAAGCAGTCACAGGTTAGTGTGTGTGTGTGTGTGTGTGTGTGTGTGTGTGTGTGTGTGTGTGTGGTGTGTGTGTGTGTGTGTGTGTGTGTGTGTGTGTGTGTGTGTGTGTGTGTGTGTGTGTGAGTGAGTGTGTGTATGTGTGTGTGTGTGTGTGTGTGTGTGTGAGTGTGTGTGAGTCTGAAAGTGCACATACAGGTCCATACACACACTCAAGTGTGCAAGTGGGTGGATAAGTATGAGTATGCACATGTAAAGCTCTGTGATTTGAATAAGTGTTTTAGGAAAAACAAACCCGCTAAACTTGCATCTCTTACAACTTCATCTACAACTATCATTACATTCACTACATACCAGATCACTTTTTTTTTAATTAGCATACAATTCTAAGTATCTTCTTCCAAGTCTGTCAAAGCAAATAATTTACTAGCCACCTCTATTCTATTGTTTTTTTTTGTTTTGTTATTTTTTTCTTTTTTAAATGATGGAAAAGATCACCAAGACTATTACCATGGAACTGTGAAAAAAAAGGGACCTATATATATTCTAGCTATCCCTCATATGCCTATTTCTCTGTCTTCACAGACAAATTACACATATTTGAAATCATTAATAAATCCACCAGTAAGTATGACACCCACCTTCTTCCGCCTTGCAAGCATGCTTGACTATCAAGGCATTGAGGAGATCACAGAGGAATTCCTTGACAGAGGACTCCATGACCAAGTCCACCATCTTCAGACTGGAACACTTGAGCAGCTGGGGAATGGTGGGGCCAAAGAAGCGCAACTCGTCCTCATCTGGAATGAGAGTCGAGGTGTGAGGCTATCTTCACTTTTCCACAGGTGTGTCGTACAGATGTGTCCTACAATTGTGTGTATGGTTCAGCCTGAATATTCTCTACACCACAAAGTATCGGCTCCATGATGTAACCAGAAATGAGTACAGCCTGAAAGCTATGGTGATGATTCTTACCACCTGCTTGACCCTAGTAGCGCTGAATTTACAGCAGCCAGCTCAGTGTTGCTGGCTGAATCAACATTGGCTGGTGTTATTTTGAAGCAGGGTGGGGTCAGGGGCATCAAGGAAACTAAACCAGCGGTGAGAGAGATCAGTTACTGTTGCAGCCATTAACCATCCACCTGCTATATATAGTCAGGTGTAGTTTTCAAAGCTGCATGAATGCTCTGACCATGACACAGTATGTTCTGGTAAAATCAATTAATGTTAAAAGACCCTTGACCATGGGAAAAGCAAAATGCATACACAAGATGGAGCTACTGAACATTTCAAGCCGTTTGCACCCAGCATATCTCACAATGGTAACATAGGAAATAAAACACACTATGTAATACACACGAAACAAATATTTTATCTTGCCACA
>JASPKP010002091.1:0-2500 GCA_030674155.1 Stramonita haemastoma
GGACTTTGCCGGACAAACACTGGACTAAAGGAGGAGAGACTAGGACACAACAGAAAAAAGCTCTCCAACCCCCACCCCACCCCACCACCACCACCACACCCATCACCCCCTCTCTCTCTCTCTCTCTCCCTCCCCCCCCCCCCCCCAACCAAACCCCAACAACGTCCAAGTGTCCAGCCAAGAAAGCCACCAAAAAAAAAAAAAAAAAAAAAAAAAGCCAAGCCAAAACTGGAGGGAGGGAGGGAGGGAGGGGGAGAGAGAAGAGAGGAGAGGAGAGGAGAGGAGAGGAAAAGGGGAGAAGAAGAAGAAGAAGAAGACCAAAAAAAAAACCAACCAACAAACAACACACAAAAAAAAGACCCAAGCTGAAACGACAAACAAGGTCCCAAAACTGGACAATGGGCTGCCCTCATGGGCGCCCCTTACAAAAGCATGGATGGGTTGGGTGATGGTGGTGGTGGTGGGGTGGTGGTGGTGGTGGTGGTGGTGGTGGTGGTGGTGGTGGTGGCAGTTGGGGGGGGGAGGAGGTAAGGGGAGAGAGATAGGAGGAAGAAGGACAACTGGGTGTCTCCTTCAGTTCTTCCTCAGTCCTTTTTTTCTGTCCCATACATACGCGCACACACGCACACGTGCGTGCGTGCGCAGTTTGCAAACATGCGTACATATCACACATGTGTACGCCCGCACGCACGCACGCGCGCGTGCGCGCTCGCGTGCACATACATACATACATACATACATACATACATACATACATACATACATACATACATACATACATACATACATACATACTTACGTACATACGTACATACGTACATACATACATACATACATACATACATACATACATACATACATACATACATACATACATACATACATGCATACATACACATACCTACACAGATCTCTCTCTCTCTCTCTCTCTTCTCTCTCTCTCTCTCTCTCCTCTCTCTCCTCTCTTCTCTCTCTCTGTGTGTGTGTCTCTGTCTCTCATTGTTATGATTTTCTTTGATTGAGGGCTGGATGTAAAAAAGCCATCATTATATGTGCTTATTCTTTTCCCTTAATAAAAGTTTCAAAGTCTCAAGTTTCACAGTTTCACAGTTTCAAAGTCTCTCTCTCTCTCTCTCTCTCCTCTCTCTCTCCCTCTCTCTCTCTCTTCTCTCTCTTCTCCTCTCTCTCTCTCTCTCATACACACACACACTCAACTCACTCACTCACTCACTACTCACTAACACATCTTGCTCACACATTCCACTTTTCGGAAGAGTAGGCCATTATATGCTGATGGGAACGGATAAGGAAATTTACGCAGCTGCATATACACAGGGACTAGGTGTAAAAAAAAAAAAAAAAAAAAAGGCACGTCTCCATTATCGGCAAAATAAAAGAAAAACGAAAAAAAACCGAAATGAAATGAAATTCACACACACACACACACACACACACACACACACACACACACACACACACACACACACACACACACACACATACACACACCCACACACCAACACCAACACCACCACTACTACAACTACAACTAAACATAGATACCGACGAGTTAGAAGAAAAAGCATTCCTGTTCATCCTACCCCCCTTCTGCAAAGAAATACTCAAAGTAACAAAAAAATTGTTTTAAACCCAAACAACAAAAACTAACCAAAAAACAACAACAACAAAACCCTAAACCAAAACCAACTACAATTTTTTTTTAATCCCAAAAGAACCATAAAAAACACCCTAACCAATATACAAAAAAAAACTAAAAATATAAAAAACAAGAAAACAAAAAAAAACAACCAGCAAACTAAAAAACAAACAAAATACACACACACACAAAAACCCAAACCGTGCGTCACTCCCCCCCCCCCCCCCCCCCAACCCACCTCAACCGGAATCCCTTCCTTACCTTGCCCCAGCGCTGCTGTTCCGTTGGAAAGAAGAAGAAGAAGAAGTATGTTGACCAGTTGACCAGTTGACCAAGCCTAAGGGCAGTTACACTCGCTGACCGCTGACAGGCAGACAGACAGAAGACAGATGGAGTAGGGAGGGAGGGATGTCTGTCTGTCAAACGGACTGAAGGGGCGGCTTTTTAGCCTAGCCTACTTTGCTAGTTTGTGGTCAGTGGTGTGTCCAGTCTCCTTTCCTCCTTCCTTCCTTCCTTCCTAGTAGCGCCGTATATACCTGCCGCGCGTGTGCCAAGGGGGCGGGTCAGTCAACTACTTTCTGTCCAGTCAGCCCTGAGAACTGACCAACCAACTAACCAACCAACTGACCCTTATTACTTTACTCTATACTGGGGCAGCAAGGGAGTGACAAGAAAGAGATCAATAGCCTAGTGTCCATTCATCATTATCGGAGTGCAATATTGAACCTAAGGAACCAAAAGCAAGTCCTTGTTGGTGTTGTTGTTATTATTAAGTGGGGTTGATTGATCCAGCTGTTGTTGTTGTTGATTACATAAGAGTTTGGTTAATGTCGAGGTAGTTTA
>JASPKP010002091.1:7500-20000 GCA_030674155.1 Stramonita haemastoma
GTTTTGTTCCAAACATTAATTCACAGGAATTGTTTGGGGTTTTTTTTCTCTCTCTCCAGAAATGCTGATAGGAGAGAGTAAACAATCACCACCAAAACTGAGAGCAAAAATGAGGGCACACTAAACTTTTCATATGTTAACTGCGTTGACAAAAAAAATTCTCAAGAAAAAAAATCTTGCACAATCGACTTTGGTTGAAAAACAACCCCCCCCCCCCCCCCCCCCCCCCCCGCCCCCCACACATACACAACACAAGAATAACCAGTCGTAAAAATAGAAGGAAAAATCTCCATTGGTAATTATGCAACATCTTCTATGATACCAGTTGCGGATATTATATATGCACTGTGTCTGTCTCTGACATCACTGACACTGCGGATATGATGAAGGGGAAGTGTATGTCAGTGTCTGATATTAGGCCTATGGGAAGATGTCACTGCGTGCATGCAGTGTGGCCGTAGTTTCCTCATAAATCTCTGCTAAGCCGAGGCCACACCGAATAACTGTATCCTAGGACAACATGTCATGTAAATTCGTGTGTTAAATTAGGAAAGAATTTGCAATGGAAACCCATGTTATTAATTAATTAGGGGAAAGATTGTAATGTTAGATTAATGTCGACATAGAAACAAAATGTCGTAGATCTAAGTGATGAATTAATGTGAAGGAAATGTACTTTAATTTTTTTTAATTAAAAAAAAGGACAAACTAAACTTTTTATATGTGATGACTGCGTTGACAAAAAACTGATCAAAAGAAAATCTTGCGCAATCGACTTTGGTTGGAAGTGCTTGAGCACTCTGATTGGGTCTCTGTCTCTCTGTCTCTCTGTCTCTCTCTCTCTCTCTCTCTCTCTCTCTCTCTCTCTCTCTCTCCTCTCTCTCTCTTCTCTCTCCACACACACACACACACACACACACACACACACACATACACACACACGTACACACACGCACGCACGTACACACACACACACACACACACACACAACACACACACACACACACACACACACACACACACACACACACACACACACACACACACACACACACACACACACACACACAACAGTGTAGATGATCATGTCCAGCCCAGTGGGATTTGAACCTACTTTATTTATTTATACCACTTTATGTCACAGCAGATTTCTCCGCGTGAAATTCGGGCTGCTCTCCCTGGGGAGAGCGCGTCGCCACAAGTGCATCGACTACCCATTTTTTTTTCTTTTTCTATTTCAATTTGTTTCCCTACCAGAGTGGCTTTTCTCTACAGAATTTTGCCACGGAGAACCCTCTTGTTGCCGTGGGCTCTTTTACGTGCTCTAAATAATGTGTAACACACAGGACCACGGTTTATCGTCTCATCCGAAAGATTAACACCCAGACCACCGCTCATGGTCTAATGGATGGGTGAAAAGTTTTGGGCCCAAACGGGGATTCGAACCACCGCACACTCCGACCCTGACTTTTCGCTTTCTAGACAGGCGCGTTACCTCTAGACCACTGATCCACCTACGCTTTCTGCACACTTCAGCTGATGATTCTGACGCTCAAACCACGAAGATTTTCCACCCACCCCCCTCCACCCCCACCCCCCTGTAGCACGCACGCACTGAGCCAACCTTTGCTCAAGCCCTCCTGCATGTATTGTTTCAAACCTATTAGTCAGGACAAGTCAATTGACCTAAGATAATTATATCTTTAATTTGTGTTGTCTTTCTGCAGAAATGCTTAGAATACTTCAGACCTCTCCACCAATTCATTGTTATTCACAATACCAACGGAGTACAAAGTACAGATATTATAAAGTGCATGACTTGTATTGTCGTAAGACTTGCCGGAGAAATATGTTTGACTGTTATCAGTGGTATGTGGTGTCGTTAAAAGATTTTTTTTTTGGTGGCAGAATAGTCTTTATGTTGTGTGTGGGCACGTCCACAGTTCGATAGTAGTTGCCACTCTTCATCTCAATTTTTTTTTTAATTCAGGAAAGTGGTGTTGGATTGTAATTATTACAACAGTTTTAAAAAAATGTTACTGTGCTATCTCCCTAAGATTACCTCTTTTTTTACAACTTTATTTTTATCGAGAAGAATGTTTTTGTGTTGTTTTTTTGTGTGTGTTTTTTTTTACCTTGCATTGCAGGTTATATTCACTCATAAAGCACATACATCTTCATCAATACAGGACGTTCATTTATCATCCAATATCATTTAAAGTGGAAGATGTTAAAGCGAAAACAAACAACAAAATGTTCAATGCCAATACAGTGTGTAGCCTTCTGACATTATGATTGTGTTACACATATCAATATTTCAATTATCTTGCAAGGGATTTTGTTTTGTTTTGGAAAAAACGGTGTAGAGTTACATTTATCTTGAGTATCTTCATTAATACTAAAACAGAGGTAACAGAATAGCAATAACGACAAAAATCAAGTTTAACAGAAAAAAGTATATAAAAAGAGTTTTGTTACAGATGAAGCAAGGCCTCAAAAAAGATGTATTAAACCAAGTATAGAGTGAATGTGTACAGCTACTTTAATATTTTATGTGGGAAAGCAAATGCATGTTATATGCAACATCCCCTTTCCTCCCCGAGTCACACTTCTAGATTATCCTTTTTTTTTTTTTTCAATGAATAGCAGTGTTTCCATTTTCAACAAGGTTTGCGTATGGAAACCATTTTACTTCGAATGCAGTTGGTCTCATTTCTAGACAATGCATATATTTTTCTAACTTGTATCTGTATTTCAGTTCCTGCATGAAACTATTGATGGCAGGTTTTATTTTGTTAAGTCGACATTTATAGAGAAAGTATTTCCCTAGTATCAATAACAAATCTAGAATCTCATCAGTTTTTGTTTTCTGATCTTCTCCAAATAGAACTAGTTCCTGGTTAAGTGTTAATTGTGTACAATTTTGGCATTTACTTTCCAATAAATGTGTAAATTCTCTCCAGAAATCCTGAGAATATTGACAGTCCCAGAGATAGTGGTATATTGTATCTTTTTCAGTATTGCAAAAATTACACATGTCACTGTTAACAACCTGCATTTTTTTTAAAATGCCATTTGTCACCAGGATTCTATGACATATTTTGATCTGGAACCATTTTAGCTTTATTTCTTTAATTCTGGTAATTTTTTTCAAAACATCTCCCCATACAATTTTATTGTTTAAAAAATTGTTCCATTTTACGAACGCTTTGATGTCAGAAACTTCTTTTTTTTCTATCATAACATTGTAGTAAGACTTTGATCCCTTATTTACCGATGCTATTTTATTTAATGCTTTTGTTCTTTCTTTGCTAATGTTAGTATCTATTGTTATATTACTTTTCGTTGCGTATTTTTTGATCGATCTTATACAACTCATATATTCTAAAAAGTTTATCGTAAATCCTAATTTTTGAGACAACTCTTCTTGACTTAAAAAGTCACCATTTTCGTTTAATAAGTGTTTTACTAAGAACACGTCACCTTGCATCCATTTCTTATAGTAGAATGATCTATTGCCAACTTTAAATTTTTCGTTGTAAAATATTGGTTCAGCTGCTAGTTCTTGACTTTCTTTTAGGTCGATTTGTTTACAAAAAAGTTCGTATGAGCAAAACACATCTTTCCAAAAGGTGTTTACTCTCTTTCCTACAAAGTGTTTTGGACCATAACTACCTAGTGAGTCAATATCAGGACAAAAGTAACGTATTATTTTCCCCCATTTGCCTTTCTGGAAGTACAATTTTCTTATCCATGATATTTTTAGGGACTGAAGATATGTTTTTATGTGTGGAATCCCCAGGCCACCATTTAGAGTGTTTTGCACTGAGTATTTTCTTTGGATTTTGTCTGTTTTATTATCCCATACAAACCGATAGCACATTTGTTGTAACTGGTTTATTCTTATGTCTGGGGGGTTTGGCAGCAGAATCCACAGATACACCAATTTTGATAATATCAGTGATTTAAGCACTGCCACTCTTCCTAACGGCGTAACCATTCTTTGACACCATATATTAAATAGTATTTTTATTTCTGAAAGTTTCTCATTTGTATTGATTTCTGTCATGTCAGCAAGATTATTTGTAAACCAGAGACCTAAGAGTTTGAATCGGTTTGGATTCCATTCCATTTTCTTTGACTGCAAGTAAACAACGGGGAGTTTCTTTTTTTCCCAAGCCAAACATTCATTGTTTTTTCATAATTTAATTTTAAGCCTGATAGATATTCAAATGCTTCAAGTATTTGGAATAACCTTGTATACGATCTACTGTCACCCTCTAGAGTGAATGAAGTATCATCTGCATATTGACATACCTTAAATTCAGTGTCTGTTACTTTTATCCCTTTAATTTCTTTATCTTCTCTAATTTTACAAGCTAATAGTTCGGCACATAGAACAAAAAGATAAGGTGATATTGGGTCGCCTTGGCGACATCCTCTTTCTATACAAAAACTCGATGATACCTTTCTATTGACTGTAACATATGATTGTATTCTATTGTAGAAGGACGAGACCCATCTCTGTATTGCCTTTCCAAAACCAAATTCCTGAAGCACCTTGTGCATATAAGTCCAGCGGACAGAATCGAACGCCTTCTCGAAGTCAATTGAAATTAACAGCCCTGGCAAATTCTTAACTTCCAAATAATCTATTACATCATATATTGTTCTCAAACTATCTCCTATATATCTCCCTTTAATAAATCCTGACTGATCTTCGTTAATTAAAATTGGTAATACAGTCTTTATTCTATTTGCAATACATGCTGATCCTATCTTGTATGTAACATTTAACAGAGAAATCGGTCGCCAATTCTTTAAATACTCTCTAGGTTTATCTCCTTTAGGTATACAAATTATGATGCCTTCTTTTTGTGTTAAGGACATTTCTCCTTTATAGAAACCTTCATTTAAAGATCTAACTACAAACTGACCTAGCTGCTTCCAAAAGAATTTGAAAAAGTTTACTGTTATACCATCTGTTCCTGGGCTTTTATCATTGTCCATCTTTTTTAAAACCTCAGATGCCTCTTTTAGGGTAATTAGTCCTTCAAGCTGTTCTGACTCTTCTTTACTGAGTTTGGGCAAGTTGTTTTTTAAAACTGTCTAAATTACAGTCACCTATTGATCTTTTAGAGTACAGTTTCTTATAGTATGTTTTGGTTTCTTCTAAAATATCCCCCGAGTCAGTTAAGACAGATTCTTGATCTGTTTTTAATTTTAACATTTGTTTGCTTACAAAATTTCTTTTCTCCAAGGAGCAGAAATATTTTGTTACTTTTTCTCCCTGAGCAGCCCACCTCGCCCTAGATCTTAGGAGAATACCATCTATTTTGGTTTTTCTAAGTCTGCTGAGTTCTTCTTTTTTCTCCACGATAACTTTCATATCTTCTTCATTTAAGTTCAATTTTTGTTCTAAATTTTGAATGTCGTTTTCCAGCTTTACTTCGTTAATATTCTTGTCTTTATTTTTTCTGATAGCGTAAGATATTGTGTCTGCTCTTATTTCCATAATCAATGTGTCTAAAAATAGTTGATCTGAAACTGATAATTGAATTTGGTCATTAGGTATTTCGTCTATGGCCTCTCGATCACAAGGAAGTAGTGCGTACTGCTTCTTTACTCTTTCGATCGTATGGTTAACTTGTTTAACATAGTCTTTGTCTTTGAGTAAGGATGAGTTAAATTTCCAGAAGCCTTTTTTCTTTTCTTGTTTTTTAATAGCAATATCCAACGTTATCATCGAATGATCGCTCCTATATCCAAACAGGATGTCTGTATCTTTCACTTGATTAATAAGAGTGTCAGATACTAGAAAAAAATCCAGTCGGCTTTGCTGCAATGAGAAGAATGTTTAATGTTTTACATGTCAAATGCAAGCGCTTTGATTTGTATTTTTTGCAAGATATAGCACTGTATAAATTTCAATGTATTATTATTATTTTTTTTAAAATTTTTTATAGACGTTCAACTGCACGAACCTGGTCCCAGCATAACTGGGAATTATTTTTAAACTGCTTACCTCATCCGTTTTCTGTCAACAAAGCTCAAAAACACGACTCCAAGATAAATCAATGGTAATAGAAAAAAAGAACTATTACTTTAAATGAAACCGCAGTCGAGAATGCGAACTTAAAACGAAGACCCCCTGCCTAACTTTCCTGGGAAAACATATCTTGTTTTACCCAAGCTGCACATCCTCAGAGACAATAGGAATTATTAGATTTGCAATTGTCTCTCTTGCAGTTTGCAGTCCATACATACATTTATTTATTTATTTATTTATTTATTTATTTATTTATTTATTTATTTATTTATTTGTAATATCAAGGATAACGGAAAGAGCATTCATGTTCTATTGTTGACATTCAGTCCCCGTGTGTATGCAGTTTTGTTAACTTTGTCATCGATCGGTGGTCCAGATGTAACGCGCCTGCTTAGAAAGCGAAATCCGGGTCGGAGTGTGCGGTGGTTCAAATCCCGTTTGGGTCCAAACATTTCCCCCCCATCCATTAGACCATGAGGGGTGGTCTGGGTGCTAGTCTTTCGGATGAGATGATAAACCGAGGTCCTGTGTGATACATAAAATTATTTAGCGCACGTAAAAGAACCCACGGCAACAAGAAGGTTGTCCCTGGCAAAATTCTGTACAAAAAAGGCGACCCTGATAGGGCAACAAATACAATTGCAGACAGAAAAAAAGAAAAAAAATCGTGGGTGGCGCTGCACTTGTGGCGATGCACTCTCCCCAGGGAGAGCAGCCCGAATTTTTTAACGCAGAGAAATCTGCTGTGACATAAAGTGGTATAGATATAAATATAAATAAATATCTGTTACCACCGGCGCACAATGGCCTACTCTTCCGAAAAGCGCAACAGGTTTTCACGTGTACGCGAGATGTTCATTGACAGCCCACCTGGTAGAGCAACAGAGAAGGCCAGTTTTCACAGGAAGATTCCAGACCCACGCAGAAGTTCTTATCTCAGTGGACCCTGTCCATTTTAGGACCCTAACCACTTAACGACACATCACACATTTGTCTTTTGTATTTTGTACCAGTTTATGACACAGCAGATTTCTCTGCATGAAACTCAGGCTGCTCTCCCTGGGGAGAGCGCGTCGTCACAAGTGCAGCGCCTACCCATTTTTTTGCTTTGTCCTTTTATGCAACTGTATTTGTTTCCCTATCAGAGTAACTTTTTACTATAGAATTTTGCTAGGATCAACCCCCTTGTTGCCGTGGGTTCTTTTACGTGCGCTAAATAGTGATGTGTATAACACACGGGACATCGGTTTATCGTCTCATCCGAAAGACTAGCGCCCAGACCACCACTCAGGGTCTAATGGATGGGGAAAAAGTTTAGGGCCCAAACGGGGTACTAACCACCGCACACTCGACTCCGACCCGGACTTTTTGCTTTCTAGGCAAGGCGTGTTACCACCTAGACCACCGATCCACCAGACTGATCATAAAAAGGGTGCACAGGGCAAGTTACCTTATCAGGGAATTAAAACAATACGAACTGAAAAAGGACGTGACAGCGTTGAATTATTGGAAGAGAAACAATTTTGAAAATTCAATTATCCTGAGAGGGATCTTGAACATTCAATGGTAAAGAAAGGTGTCCCATTAACCTATGTGGTCATAGGAGAGCGAGGCGTCAGAAACCTCAGCTTCTCCAGGGACCAGCATTATTGAGGGCGGCACCCATCTCCTCTCCGTCTAGTCCCTGCTTTACCTTCCCTGACCCTAAAGAGGGCAGGAACCCATTGACAGCTGGGGTGAACTGAGAGCACTGTACTGAAGCTTAGGCATGTGAATGGTCACCATTCCACTTAGTAACCACGCTGGATGCTACTTAACATTTTTTCATGGAAAGCGAGTGCTCTCACCCATGAGCGATTACGTCCCTGAACAATAAGCAAACTGGAAACAATTGATGACGATAATAGGACAGAAATAAAGTTTAGTCAGAAAAACTCCTACACTAGAAACTTAATTCAGAAGGAAATCCCCCACAAATTGTGAGAAAGAACAATTTTAGGCTCAACGCTTAGCTTTGTTGATTTCCATAACTGTAATATCACATCCGGATATGATTAATTATTAATTGTGTACAGCAGATGAATATGTGTGCTGCTCGCGCGTAACACACACACACACACACACACACACACACACACACACACACACACACACACACACACACACACACACACACACACACACACACACACACAACACACACACACATACACACACACACATAGTGTCCCTTAATTTAAACCTGTGTGGTCCTAGGAGAGCGAGGCGTCAGAAACCTTACTTCTCAGGAGCTAGCATGTTGGGGGGGGGGGGGGAGAGGGGGGGTGGGGGGGGGAGGCAGGTGTGTGTGTGTGTGTGTGTTTGTGTTGTTTGTGTGTGTGTGTGCGTGCGTGTGTGTGTGTGAGTGTGTGTGTGCATGTGTGTGTGTGTGTGTGTGTGTTGAATAAGGAAGCAGATAAAAACACACAAAACTATGCAATCATTCATTTGTGGTGTTTAGGCATTATTCCTGAAGTCAGAATGTGGCTACCTCAATGATGGGCAAGAACGGTCGCATATATATATATGCAAATTGTCTCCATCAGTAGACCTCAGAGCTCTAGATGATGAATGAAAAATAACATCAAATGAGGTGATTTTTGGAAAAGGGATATTCGTATCACACGCACACACACATACACACACGCACGCACGTACGCACGCACGCAGGCGCGCACACACACACACAACACACACACACACACACACACACACACACACACACACACACACACACACACACACACGGGCGCACGCACGCGTGCATGCGCGCATTCTCTCTGTCTCTCTGTTTCTGTCTCTGTCTCTCTCTCACACACACACACACACGCGCGCACGCGCGCGCGCGCGCACCCCCCCCCCCCCCCAACACACATAAATAGAGTGTGTAAGTGTGTGTGTCAGAGACAGGCAGACAGACACACACTCAACAAAGAGAGAGAGAGAGAGAGAGAGAGAGAGAGAGAGAGAGAGAGAGACAGAGACAGAGACAGAGACAGAGACAGACAGACAGACAGACAGACAGACAGAAACAGACACAGACAGACACAGACAGACAGACAGACAGAGACTGACTACAGATCCAGAGCACACAGCACTCAAGGCTCTTTTGACCTTTTCCTGTGTGTTTCTCCAGTACGCAGGTAGGCTAGAAGGTGTGAGTGAGGGGGTACGTGTGGGTGTGTGTTCAAGAGAAAAGGGGCCAGGCGGTATAGTATGTATGGTATATAGCCTATATAGCCCCCATCTGCACGTGCCATAGGTCTATTCTACTATACCAGTTCCTTCCTCCTCTCTCCACTACTATCACTGGCCTAGCCCATATAATAGGCTAATACCCGTCCGTACACACACACGCCAGCATTTTACCCCTCAGATGCAAACAGTTCTCTCTTTCCCTTGCCAAACTAACATAACAGGGGACCGACGGAAAGGTCTTGCGGAAGTGTCACTCACTGACACAAAATTGTTTACCATCATCACCACCACCACCCTCACCACCACCACCACCACTGTCACCACCACCATCACCGTCATCATCCCCACTACCATCAAGTATCACCCTTCCCATCATCACCACCACCAGCATTACCATGAAGCATCACCATTCCTATCATCATCATCATCATCATCATCATCATCACTATACCCCTATTGGCTATATAGTGTTTGGTAACACTCATGTGCCTGCTTAGATAGAGCCTAATATAGTTCTTACCCACTCCTTCTCACCTCACCCCCCCCCCCTCTTACTTTTTGCCCACCTCTTTGTCTCTCTCTGTGTCTGCATGTATGAGTATGTCAGTGTTTGCCTGTCTGTCTCAGTCTCTGTCTGTTTGCCTGTCTGTCTGTCTGTCTGTCTGTCTGTCTGTCTGTCTGTCTGTCTGTCTGTCTGTCTGTCTCTCTCTCTCTCTCTCTCTCCTCTCTCTCCTCTCTCTCTCTCTCTCTCTCTCTCTCTCTCTCTCTCTCTCTTGTGCTGCATCATCTTCTGTGACATCCCTCTCTGTCTGTCTGTCTGTCTGTTTGTCTATCTGTCTCTCTCTCTCTCATTCTTGTGCTGCATCATCTTCTGTGACATCCCCCTCTGTCTGTCTGTTTGTCTGTCTGTCTCTCTCTCTCTCATTCTTGTGCTGCATCATCTTCTGTGACATCCCTCTCTGTCTGTCTGTCTGTCTGTCTGTCTGTTTGTCTGTCTGTCTGTCTCTCATTCTTGTGCTGCATCATCTTCTGTGACATCCCTCTCTGTCTGTCTGTCTGTCTGTTTGTCTGTCTGTCTCTCTCTCATTCTTGTGCTGCATCATCTTCTGTGACATTCCTCTCTGTCTGTCTGTCTGTTTGTCTGTCTGTCTCTCTCTCATTCTTGTGCTGTATCATCTTCTGTGACATCCCCCTCTCCTGCTATTCTCAGGCTGCTCATCCCAATCTCCTTGCCACAGCCATGCCCAGATTTGTTCTGTCTCATCCTCAGGGCTGGAAGTCTGCAGGGAGCCCATCAATATCAGGCAGGCCGCCATGGGGCCACCAGCTACAGGAGCCCTGCACTGCTGCTGGGTCACTTCAGTGGTATTCAGGGGTGCCTGTTTTGAGCTCCACCTACTATGTCCCCTACTAACGACTATATTAGCTCAATATTAGCTCAGTCACCGAGCCAGACTGAGTGAGCTACCTACCCAAGGTGGCAACCACCAAAGTGTCCCTCCAACAACAGTCTCCCATGAAACTCAAACCCTTAAGGCTTTTGACACAAACTCACCACAGGCACAGAAGTGTATGGGGAGACTGAATCAAAGGTCACCATGAGACCAGAACAACTGAGACCACCGAATCAGAGACTTTTTTTTTTTTTAATTGCATGATGGTCAATGATAATGAGGGTGACGTAACAATGCTGCTGTGGAAGTGTATGTGCTCTGAGACTGCTTGACAGGGTTGTGCTCTACCCTTACTGTATCATAATAGGTGTATACCCTGGCGTCAACAGGCCCGAGTAATACAGACACCTGCCGTGCTGGTCAAGTAATTACATTTAAGCAATACTCACAAACTTGCATCTGTAAAGTGAATGAGCTTGACGGTGTGTTCCCAGTCTCCCCATTGAGCCCACAGCACACACACACACACACACACACACACACACACACACACATATATATATACTGGGTAGAAGCCGGCCGGGGTCCAAAAAAATCCTTATGACTCTTATAGGATTCGAACTTACAAATTTCCAGTCCGAAATCCAAGGCTCTAACCACTGCGCCATGGTTTCTGGTTCTATGGTGTTCTGTTTGGCAGTGATGATTGTCTGCAGACTCCTCAGCCCAGCTGCTAGGCTATAATATAATATACCTATCGTTGGCTGGAGGGACGTGATAACCTTCCATCTGTAGGCTATGAATCTCTCTGGCTTTGGTAGCATGACTAAGCTGTGATTTGGGGTAATGTCTCGCATACGTGGTGAATGGAAAACAGATACAGGCGCGCGCGTGGGTGCATGCACACACACACACACATACGCGCGCGTGCGCGCAGGGTGGGGAGGTGGGGGTGGGGGGCTGAGTGCGGGAGCGGTATTACATAGGGTATAGTGCGTGGGTGTACAGGAGTTCAGTCACGCCTAGTCATTACTTTTTTTTTTTATTAAAAAACAGAAAGCTTTCCGGTGGTGGGTAATTGTCTGCTTTATAACTTCCTGCCAGCCATTAGGCACAAGACACGCTGGTTAGGAAACCCAGTCTAAAGTCCGACATCTGCGATGGAGAAGAAGAAGGCACAACAACAGGAAAAATAAGCCCATTGTAACAACCGTGCAAAACAAACAAAGAGAGGAAAACAAACACACAAACAAAGAAACAAAGAAAGAAACAAACAACGAAGAAAAACAACCCCAAGATGCAGGCCCTAACGACCATCATGTCAGCAGGTGAACGGTCGTGTCAGTCACTTCCATTAAGAGCTAGCAAGGCAAAGTGTCACAGTCTCTGCATGGCATGTGGGTCAGGCTGCACACTGTTGCAGCAAGAGTATTATTATTATAATATGCAAGTTCATAAAATGGTACAGCACAACCAGCCGCCGTGGCATGGCGCAGTGGTTGTTGTTAGCAGCAGGATGGAAGGTTACGGGTTCGAACCCCTCCTAGCCCCCCACCCCTACCCCCTCCACACACACACACACCACACACACCTTCCTTATGTGGATGCCGAAGGTCTGTCAGTATAAATAGCTTCCCCAACTACTGAAATGTATGTGTTAGGAATTCCCTCTTTTCTATCCCTCTCTTTGTTTCTGCCTGGTTCCTTCTCTCTGTCACCTCTTTCTTTTTCTATTTTCTGACTTCTTTTCAGGCACCAATTTCTTGCCTTTTTTTTCCCTTACAAAAGACTTGAAATATAGCAATTTTCTCCCATGCCGA
>JASPKP010002092.1:0-5000 GCA_030674155.1 Stramonita haemastoma
CACCCACACCCAACACACACACACACCCCCAAACAACACAACCCCCACAAAAAAAAAACCCACCACCAACAATATTTGACACCCCTTTTGTTTGCCCACACACTCCCTTTAACCCCCCCCCCCCCCCCCCAGCTATCCCCCCCCCCCCCCCCCTTCCGAGCCATTACCGAGGAAAAACAATACAATGAACAAATTTTTTTAAAAAGAGTGTAAAATGCTTTTTTACACCAACCCCTGGGGTGGGGGGGGGGGAAGAAAGAGAAAAATCAAACAAAAGTAATTAATTTACAATGTATGGATTAAGAAGAAGAAGAAAAGAAAAGAAAAAAGAAGAAAGAAGAAGAAGAAGAAGAAGAAGAAGAAGAAGAAGAGAAATAATAATAATAAAAAAAAATAAAATAATAAAAATAATAATAAAAAATAAATAATAATGGACTACTACTACTACTTCTCTACTACTACTACAACTACACTTACTACACAACTACCAAACTACACTACTACTACTAATAATAATAATAATAATAATAAAATAATAAAATAATAATAATAACACTACTACTAACACTAATGATAATCATCATCATCATCATCATCATCATCATCATAACATGGAGCCTTATATAGCGCGAATTCCAAAAAAAAACATGGGCCTCACCGCGCTGTACAATCAAATCAATTAAATAGGTTACATAATTATAAGTGAAAAAATTGGACTAGCACAAAAAAACAGGGAAAATGCATGCACATACAATACACAGAAAAGGCGAGAGGGGTTAGGATTGAAACCTAAACCTAAAGAAAGATGCATGCTTTGTTGATCTTGTAGTATGATTGATCATTCTTTTATATCGAGGATAATGGAATAAGCACTCTTGTGCTTTTTTCATCCAGTCCCCGTGTGTATGCAGTTTTGTAAATGTCATCTGTTCCCACCGGCACACGATGGCCTACTCTTACAAAAGCGGAACAGATTTAACGTGTGCGCAAGGTGTTCTGCGTGCGTTCGCACACGGGCCTCGGTTGAAAGTCTCATCCGAAGGACTTTTGGGGAGAGTGGAGTCAGCACTGATGTTAACTCCAGGAGAAAAATCTCCTCGACCGGACTCGAACGCGGGTCGTCAAATTGCATGAGGTTGTGCTTTTAATCCCAGCGAATATACAAAAATATTCCTGTAGTAGATATTGCGATGTGTGTCTTTACCTATATCCATCCCCCGTTTTGAGGAGATTTTCTCCCCTGGAGTTAAAATCAGTCCCTGATCCACTCTCCCCTCAAGTCTATCTATCTATCTATCTATCTATCTATCTATTCATCTATCTATCCCTTAGTCTGGCGACCGTGGGGGCACCCCTGAAGACTTACAACCAGTTCCCTCCATTTCCTCTCTCTCTCTCTTTTCCTGGCCTTTTCCTCAGGGTTTTGTTGAGTTCTAGGCCTGTCCTTTTGCTGATGTTGTCCTTCCATCTCTTCCTTGGTCTGCCTCTTTTTCTTCCTCCTTCGGATGAGACTAGCCTATAACCCGTAGGCCCGGTGTGCGAATGAATGCACGCAGAACATCTTACAACACACGTTAAATCCTGTTCCCTTTTCCTAAGAGTAGGCCATTGTGTGCCAGTGGAGTGGAAACAGATGACAAGATTGACAAAACTGCATACACACGGGAGACTGGATGTTTAAAAAAAAAAAGCACATGAAGTGCTTATTCCATTATCCCTGATATAAAAGAATAAAAGAAAAAAAAAAAGAATTCCCTTCACTCTGCCAAACATAGCAGAAGGGAAGAGAGGAGAGGTTGGGGGAGGGGGGGGGAGGGCTAGCGTGGAGGTGGAGGGTGGAGGGGGGGGTTGGCCTAATCGATAGGGATGAGGTTGGAGAGGAAGGGGAGGGGGGAGAGGGTGAAGAGGGGGAGGGAGGGGGGGTGTAGTATTGTCCCCTTGAAAAGCGGGTTTTTCGCTGACTCGGCGAAAGTATAGTGTGTGTTTGGACACTGAAACTGGGAACGGTTGGAAGGAGGTGGGGGGGGGGGGGGTGGGGTGTGGGGGGGGGGGGGGTAATGAGGGTTATGTGTTGGTGGTGTGTGGGTGGGCTGTAGATGTGGTGTTGCGTGTGTGTGTAGGGGGGTGAGGGGGTTGCGGTGTGTGTGTTGTGGGGTGTGGGTGTGTGTTTGTGTGTATGTATGTGTTGGGGTGTATGTGTGTGTTAGTGTTGTGTGTGCGTTGTATGTGTTGTGTATGGTTGTGTGTGTGTGTGTGTGTGTGTGTTTGTGTGTGTGTGTGGTGTGTGTGTGTGTGTGTGGTGTGTGTGTGTTGTGTGTGTGTTGTATGGTGTGTGATAAGCAATCGAGAGAGGGGGGGGTGAGAGAGAGAGAGAAGTCCACAGTGACAGACAGACAGACAGACAAGCAGGCAGACAGACAGACAGAGACAGACAGAGAGACAGAGAAGCATGGATGAGACTACAAACTGAGGCCCTCTGTATAAACACAGGCAGTACATCTTGCCCACATGACAAACCTGTTCCGCTTTTTTGGGGAAAACTAGAACGTTTTGTGCCAGCAAGAACACATATAGAATCTTTTTTTATTTAATACATGCACACATGGGGATGGGATAGCTCATGGTCAGAGCGCTTCGCTTTCCCCCAGTCAAGTTAAGCAGTGTCGAGCGTGTTACCAGTTGGATGGGTGGACAGTTTGCGCACCTTGGCTTCAGTACAGTTCCCCCAGTTTCACCCATCTGTCAATGGGTACCTGTCCTCTTTAGGGTCAGAGAAGGTAAAGCAGTGAGGAGAGGAGATGGGCGCCGCCCTCAATATGCTGGCTCCTGGAGAAGCTCAGGTCTCTGACGCCTGGCTCCCCTACGACCACACAGGTTATGGACAACCTTTACCTCTACCCTGTTTTACATGCACACAGGGTCGTCTTTGGACACCATCTACGAAGTTGGAATACAGCTACCTTAATAGGGGTTAGATGCAGCCACTGCACAAAAATCTCACTATTGGAGAAATGTATTTATTTTATTTATTTATTTATTTATTCTTTATATCGAGGATAATGGAATAAGCACTTATGTGCTTTTTAACATTCGTCCCCCGTGTGTATGCAGTTTTGTAAATCTTGTCATCTGGTTCCACCGCACACAGTGGCCTACTCTTACGCTAGCTATCTATCTACCTGTTATCTATCTGTCTATCTATCTATCTATCTATCTATCTATCTATCTATCTATCTATCTACCTGTCCATCTATCTATCTATCTATCTATCTATCTATCTATCTATCTATCTATCTATCTATCTATCTATCTGTCTATCTATCTATCTACCTATCTATCTATCTATCTGTCTATCTTTCTATCTATCTACCTGTCTATCTATCTATCTATCTATCTATCTATCTACCTGTCTATCTATCTATCTATCTATCTATCTATCCATCTACCTGTCTATCTATCTATCTATCTGTCTGTCTGTCTATCTGTCTGTCTGTCTGTCTGTGTGTCTGTCTATTTGTCTGTCTGTTTAACTATCTATCCATCTACTTATCTATAGATATATCTATCTGTCTATCTGTGTATAGATAATGATGTATACAATTATTATGTACAGAGGCCTATACATATAGATATATATAGATATAGATATAGATATATATATGTACACATGTATATAAATATATATATATATATGTACACACACGCACGCACACACGCATGCACACACACAACAACAACAACAACAACAACAACAACAACAACACACACACACACACACACACACACACACACACACACACACACACACACACACACACACACACACACACACACACATTTAAACCAAGGCCCCGTGTGCGAACGCACGCAGAACATCTTGCGCACACGTTAAATCCTGTTTCGCTTTTCGTAAGAGTAGGCCATCGTGTGCCGGTGGGAACAGATAACACTTACCAAACTGCATACACACGGGGACTGGATGTAAAACAGCACAAGAGTGCTTATTCCATTATCCTCGATATAAAAGAATAAATCAAATCAAATAAAATCAAATCAAATCAAACACACACACACACACACACACACACACACACACACACACACACACACACACACACACACACACACACACACACACACACACACACACACACACACACACACACATTTTCACATTCATTCATTCATCCATTCATTCATTTTTTCTTTAATCTTTTTTTCTACCCAATCAAATTTCATCCATTATGGGAATCATTTTCATTTTGCTTTGATGACTTTTCCCATTGAATTCAGAATCTCTTTCATCATTTTCCAAGTACTGGAATAGCATCAGCCATCATGTGCTATGCCCAGTTTCCATAAGAGAATGCGGATTGTAGATCGGTGGTCTAGAGGCAACGCGCCTGGCTTAGAAAGTGAAAAGTCCGGGTCGGAAGTGTGCAGTGGTTTGATCCCCGTTTGTTGTCCGAAACTTTTCCCCATCCATTAGACCATGAGTGGTGGTCTGGGTGCTAGTCTTTCGGATGAGACCATAAACCAAGGTCCCGTGTGTTACATATTATTATTTAGTGCACGTAAAAGAACCCACGGTAACAAGAGGTTGTCCCTGGCAAAAATCTGTTAAAAAAAAAAGCCACTCTGATAGGGAAACAAATACAGTTGCATACAGGAAACGAAAAAAAAATGGGTGGTGCTGCTCTTGTAGTGACACGCTCTCCCCATTTATTTGTTTTATTTTATTTCTTTATGTATCTATTCTTTTATATCGAGGATAATGGAATAAGCACTCATGTGCTTTTCTCACATCCAGTCCCCGTGTGTATGCAGTTTTATAAATCTTGTCATCTGTTCCCAAAATGACTTTAGGGTGTGGGAGAGAGTGAGCTGCCTGAATTTCACACAGATAAATCTGCCGTGACTTAAAGTGGTATCTATCTATCTATCTATCTATCTATCTATCTATCTATCTATCATCTATCTATCTATCTATCTATCTATCT